>NSMO01012697.1:0-11660 GCA_002588565.1 Coelastrella sp. UTEX B 3026 | reverse complement strand
GTGCGAGCTACTGTGCGCAGTGCATTTTTCTTCCTGAGCGAGCGGGGGTACTTCTTGGGCGGCATCCTGCTGCTTGCCCGACTCGACGATGTTGAAACACTATAAGCAGACGTGATGTGGGCTTTTAGAAAGCTAAAGGACACTGTAGCTCAAAACAGTCGGCGATTGGTGCAGGTCAAGCTTCCACAAGGCTCAGGCACACGCTTAGCAGCCAACCTTTATCTAAGACAAGCCCATGAGAGCAGGACTTGCAGGCCACCGCTGGCATCGCAGGCCTGGTACGAATAGAGTCATAATGTCATGTTAATACCATGCAAATGGATAGCTCGGCGATGGTGCCAGCGTAATGACAGAAACTAGATATCAGTCTGCTATACCATGATAAATGAGTGCTGCCCGTCCTATCCGTGCATGCTAGCATGGAGTACAGTATCAGCGCCAGCATGAGCAACGGCTCAATCGCTGCATTCGCCGCCACACACGTTGTAGCATCGCCGAGAAAACATATTGAAATGCTTCTTTGAAACAGTAGCAGCTATGACCCGCAACAAGAACGCGGCCGGAAACGACTCAGCTGCGTTGCTGCATCAGAAGGGTGCCTCTGACACTGATCCCCCTGCCAGCACAGCCTCGGCCTCTGCCGGCGAGCAAACACGCGTTCAATGTACATCAAATGACAATAGCAGCTGTAGTAACGGCACAGGCATCAGTGCAGCAGTAAGCTCTGCCAGCAGGCAAGCAACCTCTAGCAGCAGAAGTGCCTCAAAGCAAGGAAACAGCTCGCACCAAGGCAACTCCGAGCAGGAGGGAGAATCGGGATGTGGGATGGATGATTCACAGTGAGTGACGACCTTGTTGTAGACAGGCTGTTGTCAACACAAATACTTGCAGGGGGACAGCAGTAGCTATAGCTGCAGGAATGCTCATCTCTGATATACACACTGGTTCAGCACAGACATAACCACATGTGTGGACGCTCAGTAGCTCCGCGCTGTGTACAGTCAGCAGGCGACACCATCATGGTGCTCATGCGATGCTGTGTGTGTGAGTAGGTGCATTGCAGACAATAGACTGCAGCAGATGCATTGCATACCCATATGCCCGACCCTGAGGCAGGCCAGCTGCATTCTAGTTCAGCTTGGATTCAGGAACGCTATACTGCATGCAGTACCTGCAATGCAAACAGCAGTATCACGCAGCCGGCACTTCTTCTGCTTATGATTACAGGCACAGCCGCGAAGCTTTACAACAGCAGATACAGCAGCTCCAGCTGGAGCTTGCCAGCAGAGCAGCCAGCCCAGAGGCAGCACCAGAACCGCGTGCAGTCAGCGATGTAGTAACTCTAAACGTGGGAGGCAAACTATTCAGCTGTCACCGGCAGACGCTCTGCCTGGTGAAGGAGTCGCTGCTGGATTTGATGTTTAGGTGAGGCTGCTGAAGCTGCAGGACACCAGAATCATCACAGATGTGACCTGGCAATGCTGTGAGCCGTGAACCCCTGGTCTTGCAGGACAGCAGTCACGGTTTGGACGTGCACTGGCAGCTTTGCTTGTGAATTAGCTGCACAGCTTCAGGTCGCAACCCAGGGCAAACGGCCACCTTGCGAATGCTTGACGCAGCATGAGGACTTCGCCACGTGTGGTTCAGACTGATGCTCACCAACCAATATGCAGTAGAGGCTACAGCCCTGCAGCAGCGCCAGTTGCAGGAAGTGCAGCTGCTGTGACACCAGTAACTGGCGTTTCAAACGCGGCTATGGTATGTTACGCCTGAAGTTCAGCTGGTCAACTTCAGCAACATGCATGAAAGCCGCATGCTGTTGCTCGTCTGCTTGCAGTGGCCGCTGGCCAGACCATGGTGCACGTGATGCAGACGGGCATGTCTTCTTAGACTTAGACCCTTCTCTGTTTGAGGTGGTGCTCAACTGGTTGAGGCGGTTCAACATGTCACACAGCGGCAACATTCCAGAGCCAGTGATACCAGAAGATAAAGTGGTGCATATGTTGGTGAGCCTTTTGCTGCTTTTGCTGTGGGCCCTGACAGACCAAAGCGACGTTGTCCGGCAGCAGGTGCTGCAGTATCAGCTTCAAAAGTTGTGTTTATCACATATGCCAGCCAGTGGGATTTAGCCTGTGGACTCCGACCAGCCACACCGTTAAGCACATTCTTCCCTGGGCCACTCAATGATAGAAGGCAACTAGCATGCATAGCTGCAGTATCAACAACCGCAGCAGTTCGGAGTTGTGGACATGCTGATAAGTGCTTGTGCCATGCATCTATCACAGCGCCTGTATGTCTGCACCCAGTCCTCCATATCAATGGAGGCTGTCACATGGAATGCTTTGGCCTGCTATATTTGGTCTGCATGTGCATCAATGGTGTAAGAAGGCAGTTTCGTTACAGGAGGACATTCCGTCCATGAGGCAACGCTCAGAGGCAATCCTTCCAGCCTCCTTATACGTTGCTATGGTGCCAAGCCACCATCCGGCGCACCAACCTTGCAAACCTTACAATCAGATACAACACCAGTTCGAACTCCACTGTCTACGCAACTGAGGTTTCTTATCAGGCCGAGGCTATGCCCGATTCATTAACGGGGTTACCTTCTCTAGTGGGCCTGTAAGTCCTGCTGCTCGGCTTCGTCTTCACTCAGTGTTGTCCTTCCTTCACGTGCTCAGCGCTTCCACTGCAGGGACTCCACACTACACGCAGAGCTTTTCCTCCAACCCAACACCAGGGTTCGAAGCTGTGACCTAGTGGGTGCCAACCACCTGCACTAACCGACTGGTGTACTTCCTGCGCTTTTTAAAGCGGTAATCTAGTTTTGTTTGAGCTGGCTGCCAGTTGGTCCATCATGTATTTGCATGTCTTCTGCAGGCTATGCTCGACTACCTTCAGCTGCACAGGCACATCCCTATAACGTACCATGAAACCTTTGACCAGCAGCACTACAGTCCCTTCATGATGGTGCTTGACTCCACAGCTACACGCACAGCAGTAGCAGCACAGCACCAGGGCAAGCACACAACAGGGCTGAAGAATACCCTTATGCAGGCAAGTGCAACACATGCCACCGTAGGGGCCTTCCCTCATGCCTTTATTCACATCTCTGTGTTGCAAATGTACAGAGGAGGATTTTCAGCCACATCTAATTGAATGCTGCTTGCTCAAAACATGCATCTCATTCTGCTGCTGTAACAATTCCTCATCAATAGCTTTCAAACCATCCAACAGCAGTAAGCACAGAGCTCTGACCAAATATCAGCTGTTCGAGTGCTAAACCACCACCCCCTGTATTGCCACTGTCTGCAGTTTGCTGTTTCAGACACGGCACATTCCTACTTCGACATGCATGTAGACATCACCTTAGAGATCATAGACTTCCAAGAGAGTGTGGAGCGTGGGACCAAGCCGCAGTTCATGTTCATCGGGTTTATGCACAAAGCAGCAGTGGCACAGCTGTCGCCTGCTGGTGATGTCAATACACGGGTAACCAGCTCGCCAGGCTGTTACGGTGAGCAGCAGCTGCGCATAGCAACAGCCAATATCTGTAGCAGGCTGTGTTCACTCGCTGAACAGCATGTGTTGTAACGCAGTGGTGACTGTTTCAAACCCGGATGGAACTAGATTTGGGCTGTGACAGTGGCATGGCACACCCAGCGTTCATTCTTTCCACTCGATGAGGCCCAGGCGAGCATGCGATACAGCAGTTGCTCATTGCTCCCTGCCTTACTACATGCATTCGTTGCTTGTGTCCCTGCACTGCGCTGGTCTATTCACTGTGAACAACCCGACCAGTACTTTTTGTAGCCGACTGTATATGCAATTGTACCTTTTACTGCTGCGCTGGCTATGTCACTGCAGGCTGGCTTGTTGGCGGTAAAGGCAGCTACACAGTGCGCAACGGCAAACGCTCCGAGGTCTCTTGCACCAAGGACCAGTTTCTCTGGAATCAGGGTGAACAGATAGTAATCACTCTAGACAGCAGAAGAGATAGAAGCTGTGCAAGCCTAAGTATCCTCAATACAGTAATAAGTGGCGTGCAGAAAACTCTAGATGCA
Organism: Coelastrella sp. UTEX B 3026; assembly: GCA_002588565.1. Classification (NCBI taxonomy): domain Eukaryota; kingdom Viridiplantae; phylum Chlorophyta; class Chlorophyceae; order Sphaeropleales; family Scenedesmaceae; genus Coelastrella; species Coelastrella sp. UTEX B 3026. The sequence goes on along the minus strand of NSMO01012697.1, from coordinate 7,599 downwards.
GAAGCAGTCATCGGGCAGAGCAGTAGCACTAGTAGTGACAAGCAGCCAGCAGAGCAGGGACAAGGGGAGCCTGCTGCCAGCAGCAGCAAGCAAAGGAGGCTTGGGTTGCGGCACAGGACACCCAGCTTTGTTAGAAACGCACCAGGGGGTGTCAGTAGGCAAGAGATCTTGGCTGTCTTAGCTCGGCAGCCAGTGAATGCAAACAATCGTGCAGCGGACCTGGTGGTGGGTGCAGCGATGCAGGTTCTAGAAGCGCAAGGGCTGGGCACTCAGGCCGCCTTGAACATCCTCCGGCAACCCGGGTTGGTCCAAAGGTTAGTGCACCAGGTGCAGCATGTGCAGCGGTTTGTCAGGGAACATGTCAGGGAGGGGCCAGCCAATGGGCAGCAAGACGAGCAGCTTTTACCTGTTGCTGTGGCGGTTGCTTGTGCTGGGGTAAACGTTGCTGATGCAGGGGTTGCAGCAGCTGGTAGCTCTAGTTCTGCAGCTGGCCATGCAGCTAACGGTGCAGCGGCAGCAGATAGCATGCAGCAGCAACCGCAGCATCTGGGAGTCGTGCTGAGCAGCGGTTGCCGGCTCCCTGAGTCTACAGCTGAATATGACTGGGTGCTTGTAGTAGGGTTAGTGCAGCCAAAAGATAGTGTGCGCATCCTCTCAGTAAAGCGTAGGGGCCAGAGGCCGCAGAGTGAGCTATAGGGAGTGCTGGGTTGTATATGACAGCCTCTGCATGATTCATGTCCGGACATACACGTGTGCAACATCGTATTATCTGAAAGCTGTCAAAGAGTGCCACTTAATGAGTGGCGTCATCCAAGCAATTGTTTGCATCTACATCTGATGCGTTGAGAGAGGCAAGATTACCTGTCGGTACTTTCACCGTCTTTTTGTTCTCTAGTTTGACTGCAAATGCTGTGCAGCTGATGTTGCCAAGTTGTTGCATGGGAGTTTGGCGAGACCTGCTGCGTGTTGTGATGTTGGCAGTGTCATTGGCATTGAGATGTCTGCCAGAGTAATTGTCGAGAGTTGTGCTGAGCAGTCGAACTGCGTGCTGCTGCGTATATTTGCAGATACTTCGTATTGACAATATTTGCATTGACTTAAGTACAGTGCCATTCTGACAGTGTTTGCACAATGCGGCATTGACTTGCTGATATCACAGCAGTGTGCAGCAGACAATGGAATGAAGTATGCTAATTTACTTTGCGCCACAGAAACAACTTTTTCTGTGCAGTGTTTGTGATGTGTGATGCCACAACCGCAGGGTCGCTGCATGGCGGGCAGACCCCAGCTGTACACAGCGACCTAGAATCCTTCAACTCCAGTGGCAGCCAGCGCCGCAGACAAGCGGTTGTCACATGGTAATGGTTACCTTGTACTAGGTTCCGGACACCGCCAAACGCCTCTATTACAGACACATCAACATTCCTTATGTCGCAGACCTATACATCATGCAGACGGTGTGAGATCCTTTGCCAGACAGTCGCACCTCCAACATGGGGACATTCATACACAACTTCACACGAATACAACATATTCTAGTTCTTGACAGTGACCTAGAAGACAGATGTCAACCTCAACTCAAAACATGAATGACTCAAACATCTGCGTTAGCACACAAATATGCCCAAATACACATACCCTAGCTTCAGATTGTCCAAGCAACTTAGTTTGGCAAACAGTTCTGCAACCGCCTTTTCACTTCGAATTCACTTATCAGGCGTCTAGATTGAAGGCTTGGGTGGAATCAGGACGGTATCCACAATGTGGATGATGGACTGCACAGCAAAAGACAACAGAACACAAGGACAGTCCATTGTCAGCCAGATTCATATTATGTGCCAAGCACCAGTGCCTTGCCAGGTCTACACATGTACAGTGCAGGCAGCACTGCTTTCTACATCAAGCTGCAGATAGAGCCCAGCTGTCAACCAACACTCAGGTCATCTACCACAAGACAGTTAGGCCTCATCAGGTCGTCAACAAGCTGCCAACATGGCATTTCAAGGTGTCATGGATTATAACATTCGATCCCTCACCTTTCCAGCCTTCACATCACCAGCCAATACCTGCGCGATGTCATCTCCTGCCTGAATGCGAGTACCATCCACCCTGCAACAGGTACGCGCGGTGCTTGTTTGAGATTCATACGGCACACTGTGGTGATGTTAGCAATGGTCATCCTGATACGCTCAGCGGGTGACACAAGAAGCTGAGCAGCATGATACAGCAGGGCAAAACTTGTTGGGAAGGCGTTGAGTTGATCGTGTGCTGTGCTTTGGTTGCCACCTATTCCCCAAGTGCCCATCTGCAGCACAACTTCACCATACCACATGAGACTATAAACAGCCTAAATTTTCAGCAGGTCTCAGCACAGCTTTGGTGAACATGTGTCATGTACTGTACTCTGACCACTAACACATTAACTTTGACAGACCAGCAGCAGGTTACTCACTTGTCCACATGTACTGTAAGCTTCTGCTTTGAGACCGTCTCGATCTCCTGTCCGTCTTTCAAATCCCCAACGCTCAGGGCCTGCCCGTTGATGACATGGAGTGATAGGATGTTTGTGAGGGCGGTCTTGTCAGCGTACAGCTGCTCAGGGGTCAGCTTCAGCTTGAGCAGAGCAAGACGGAAGGCCTGCATGGGACACACAGTGGAGACATCCGGTCAAATCTGGTTTAGAGTAGCTCTGACAGGGGCTTTACTGACTTGGTGAATGTTGTAACAGTGATTGTGACCTGGCAGTCATTCAGGTGTGGGCAAAGCAGGTATGGCTGCACTGACATATACAGCTGGTAGGACCTTGGCACTGCCAGTTACAAGTCGTACGCAATCAGTTGTGCGCAAGCAGTCGTACGCAATCTGTAAGACTATATGTATACACACCGTCTGCATTGCAGAAGCTCTACAAGGCTATGCAACAGCTACTGTTACAAGGACTGCTGGTTCTAGCCCCTACAGATGCCAAGACTGTCCTAGCAGCGACACTCATGATGTTGCAGATGCTGCTAACACAGCTGCTATGGCTGATATGATGGCATCACTCTATACCTTGTTTGTGGGGCAGAAGATTGTAGCTGTGAACTCTGGATCAGCAATGACTGTCTGCAAATCTGCCCTGTTGACAGCATTGATCAGGATGCTCATGTTCCCAGGGGCATGCTGGGCCAGGTCAGCAACAGTAGGTGATGTGGGCTCATCACCACCATCCATTAGGGACTTGAACAAGTCATAGAACTCGGTTGCGAAGCCTTCAGCCGCTACTTGCACCCAGTCGTTGGCTGCATGTGCCGGGCCGACCACTGCATGACAGCAGACAGCAGCATGGGCCATCAAGCTGGGGTGCATTATGGCGAGTGCTGCTGGCAGGACATGCATTCGGCGCTCCTGTGCAGCTGCAACCCCGGGGTGGACAGACTACAGTGCTTTGATGTGTGTACTCGGGGTCCAGCTTTGAGTGTTCAAAAGAGTGAGTATGCATGCATGCAGCTGCTGCACCTGAGTGGGTTGCTGGCAGGTTGCATAACTAGCATGAAAGCGTGCATAACTGCGACTCCTGCAAAGGCGCAAGTGTTGAGCAATGACAAACAACAACACAACTGTCCGTACCTGCCAGCAAAAGCACCAATGCGCAAGCGATGGACGTCCTCATGGCTGGCGAGTTAACCTGAACTTTGGACTGGTTTGTGAAAGGTCCGTTGAGCGCGTTTCAGCTTCGTCCGGCTACACAGACTGAGCAGATAGTAGGCTCTACAGGCAGAACGAAGAGGACAGCATAATCCTCACGTGAGAATCACAGCCTGTCACATGACGCCATCAACGCTCATTCCCGAAACGGCCCCGCACGTTGGACGCTTAGAGAGGCGCTTTTGCCATGTATATAGAGCATCACCAGCCAAAATGAATCTTGCTGTGGATGGCATGTGGTGGTTGCGCGGTTACAGTTGCGACGAGCCCAGGATGCGTGCGGGACCAGCAGTGAGTGGCTGCGAGCGTTTTTGGGACTGCTTTATTCCCACCGATGGACTTTGATAACCACAAAAAGGCCCAAGATGCGTTACGAACAGCAGCCTCTTGCTGGGACAGGCTCCAACCGCAACAGTTGTACCAGCTGTAGCATTGGGTGGCGCGCTGGCAGCAGCACCAGCACAGGCCAGCCGCTTGAGAGTGCAACTGGGAAAACAGATTCACTGACAAAAGTCGTGTCACATTGCCTTGTAACGCACTCACAGGAGATGCTCGGCAGTGTTATTGCTGAAGCATGCCTGGATGGTACTGTCAGCCCGCTCCAGCATGTGCTGAATTGCCACAGTTTGTTGGGAACATAAGCAAATGCACTACAGGACTTGTCCAGAGGCTGTCACGCACCAACGGCCACAAGACCCGGCTATTTTTGCTTATCATGTCCCCAGGGGGCTTGCAGCCGGAGCGGGCGAAGTCAATCTATCTATCTGTCTATATCTTGCACAAATGCTCTACGTAAGCTGCTAAGCTATCTGTTGATTAGAGAGAGCCAGCAAGTGGTCCGCATCCTGCTGTTGCTGCTGCAACCGCTTCTGCTGCCCTTCTGTCAGTGGCAACAACAACTTCAACCTGTAGGCGTCCTGGTTGTTGAGGTAGTACCTGAAATACAGCAACATGTGACAGCAAGCCATGTTACCCAACTCAGCCTCTTGAGCTGTCGATGGGGACCATATTAAACTGTGAGTTGAATTGTGATGGCAGTCAGATCGCCTCAGTGCTACAGACGACAAAGCAGCAAACCATTCTTTCATTGCACATGGAAAAACTGGGATGCTAGATACGGACTGGTGGTTCTGGTCCTTAGTGAGAATCAAGGCAGGCAGACACAAAGAAGCATAGCCCTTACTTCTCAATGAGGATCGGAACTACCACTTGCCACTGAACCTATGTCTTAATTCACTGCAGCTCACTGGTATGCGATGCGTGAACGCTTGGGTATAGCGGCAGCAGAGCGTCACAGCTGCTCGGAAGTCAGAAGCACACCTCGGTGGCGGCCCCTACGCATGTCATGTCAACTCTACAAGCGCCTCTAACTTGCTGCATTGGCTCAGTAACTTTTACTTGTCACTGGATGCATTGGCTCAGTAGACCCCACTAGTGTCATCAATCCACACTACTAAGTGCAGCTGAACATGAGGTATCAATGCCCAGTTCCTCACCTATGCAAATGCTTGTCCCGGATAAACCCTAGAGACCTGTACAATGCTAATGCCCCAGTGTTACTGACTTCTGCTTCTAGTACCACCTCTTCACAGTCACCACGTACCATCTCGCTGATGGCCATCTTGGCAAGTGCACGACCTGCGTTTACAGCAAGCAATGTGATACTGTAAGGAAAAGCGAGCCAGTGTCGTGCTGTGTAGCTTGGAGCCAGGATACCTGGTATGCAGAGCAGCAGGTGCTGACCTGGCTTCACCCCTGACCATTGTCGGCTGGTCACACGTGCCGCAGCAACCACAGTTGCATGCTTCCTGAGCTGGTAGCAAGCATCTCGTGTCTAGCGCACACGAGCATGCTGGCTGCCAACAGTTACACAGGAAGTCTTGCGCCTGCTGTGTTGCTGTTGCGGGACCTGACCCATTGGGCCAGCTGCCATCATGGTGGTAAGTGCTCATTACCACACAGGCCTGATAGCTGCTGCTGCTTCCTTTCTTACCGAGTCCCTTGCCCCTGTAAGTATTGTCTACCACGAGCATGGCAATGTAGCCCCGCAAATGACCCCTATGGTCATCCATCTTGCACACTATGACCCCAATTGGTGTGTCACCATCAAAAGCCAGGTAGCACAGGTTAGGCCATTGATGCAGGAAGTACCGGTATGTGAAGACTGAGTACGGTTCGCTGAGACTGCGGTCTATAAGCTCCATCACGCTAGGCAAATCATGCTCGTCCTTGTACTGCAGCAAAAGAGCAGCAGCAGACACTGGGTGAGCAGATGCTGGGGCCCGGCTGGCCTAAGTAAAGCGTCCAGTGGCGCGGCTGCAAATGTTACGAAAACAAAGCCTTAGTACCTGGCGATACATAATGCCACTGTCCTGACCCGATGTGCTGGTTTCAGCTGTGCATCTAGCATCTGCCTCTGTGGCAGCTGCTGTGCTGGTTGTGGATGTGCTGGCCATCGATTCTGACTGCCAACGCCCCAGAATACTCTGCCACCAACTACAGCTACAAATGGATCGAAGCTGGCTTCTGGCCGGGCGCAAAGCAGAGAGGTGGCACCAGGCTGTCAAGGAATCGAGGTATTGGAAGGAGTTCGGGAGACCCGGAGTGACAAAGCTGTTAACCAGTGCTGACACCAAGAGCTTCCTTCTCGCTTATAAGGGTCAGACAGCTCGGGGGACAGAGTCCAGTACTGCGAAGTACCGACGACGCGTTCAGGCAGGAAGGTTGTTTTCGCAGTTGGGAACGAGTTTTTAGTCTAAACTGAAACACATCTAAACGAGGGCCTGCTCTTTCTACGTTCCACATAACGTGAAGTTGGTTGTGCCATCAACGCTTGCCCTGCCTTGGTGCTCCTAGGCTGTGCTCTAGCGCACCTGTCGACGGTATCAGGGTCTTTAGTTTCCAGAGGTTTCCTCTGCAGCTCAAGCCGTCTGTACCGCTGGTCTGTAGCGCGGGTGCTGGTGCAGCAGTGGTTTGAGCAGTATGGTGCGGTTAACCCTGATAGCAAGAGTCTCGGACGGTCTGCCGCTAGCAGAAGGGCTTGATCGCGATGAGAACCCGGAGATGAGGCAGTATGACTACAAGGGCCAAGCAAAGGTAAGCAGGATATGGTGCAAGCACAGCATCAGCTTACAGTTGGGCAGACTCATCGTCAGTGGCTCCATAGCCTGCTGTTGATATCCCAGTAGATATTGAGTCTGTAGCAAAAGTGCATCTTGCTTGGCTATCATCTTCGTTTTGGAGCCAAGGTGCATGTACACTGTGCCGCTCTGCCAACTGCCTTGCAGGCCATCTTCAAGCGGCTATCTCAGACCCCACACTCAGCGCAGGATCCTCGCGTAGCTGTAGAGTCAGGGCCCTGCACCTTCTACTACTTGTTAGACAACAACGTGTGCTTTCTTACACTAGCAGAGAAGGGATATCCCAAGAAGCTAGCATTTCAGTATTTAGAAGAGCTTGCAGGAGAGTTCAGCAGATTGTACGGCAGCCAAGTAGATGGTGTCACACGGCCTTATGCATTCATCAAGTTTGGTGAGTAGGCAAGGTGCCAAGGCACAATGATTAGGCTGAAGGCCCATCCTGCATCTGCTGTCAATGAGTTCAGTATACAGCAGCGCATTCGGCAAATGCCGGTTGCAAAATCAAAGACAGGCTTGATCGGCTGTTATCAGTGCATGCACAGTGGTTTGGCTGTGCTACGATGCATCAATATGCATCTTATGCAGACAGCAGACAAGTAGCAACTGCCGTTTTCCTTGCATGAAGAATCTGCACAAGCAGTCCAGTCAAACACCTTGGTTCCCTCCACACAGCAGCAGAAGCGTTGTTACTACTAGCAAACCTCGGCTGGCGATGTACACAGGTCAACACTCTCCAAGGGCGCTGCTGCCGCTGTTTTGCAGACACCTTCAT
>NSMO01012621.1:442-13556 GCA_002588565.1 Coelastrella sp. UTEX B 3026 | reverse complement strand
CTGCTGAATGTTGTGTCTTGTTGACACTAGCGCCGAACGTTCGGCGCTAGTGTCAACAAGACACAACATTCAGCAGTTGCTCAGCCAGTACCTATCATATTCACTACACTGAAAGTGTGCATAATGGCACATTTGCACCTATTTTGGCATCATCAGGCTTTGGTTGACCTGTCCAGCAGCGGTATGCAGCAGACACCACAACCGTTGTGTTCTCTGTACAGGCTGTCACAGCCTGTGACAGGCATGCCCATGCAGTCTCGCTGGTGAAGGACCAAGGACATCCTCACCATTGTAGACGACTGCCTGACACCCAGCATCTACTGCCAGCAGCTGACACTGCTGAGTGACGACATTCTCTGCCCCACACACCACACAAGGCTCCACAGGAGGTTTGCCACAAGCTATGTCATTGCCGCTGATGTCGCTGTTGGGAAAGCGTTGTAAGGCAGCACCACCAGCACTTTCCTGCCCTGCGCAGCATTGACAGCAGCGTTTGATGCTGATGATCACACAAGTGCTTACACCAGCCATGCAGCGGCATGAGCGGAAGCAAGCAACAGGGAGGGGCTCAGCCAGGCACAGGCAACGAAGCCACCTCTGTTGGGCAGTGTTCTCATGCCTAGCGCGTTTGCTATGCTCTGAATAGCTTTTACATCTATTGCATAACTTTAATACATGCTGCTGGTGTTTGTTTGAGAGGTTGCTGACACAGGAGACAGCAGCAGCATGCCATACTGCAGCAGGGGCCGGCAAAAGGCGTCAACACACGACCAGAACAGTTCAGCGCCATACGCCGTTCTTGAGACTGTTAGGCTTATGATAGGCGCATGCATGCGGGCGAGCAGCGCTAGTACACGTGCCATGCCGGTGTCCAAGGCTGCAGCAGTTTTGCAGCTCTGGCAAGGCGCCAAAATCTGCTCACCTGGAACTAGAGGTAGTAGGCAAGCAATGACGACAGCTATATATAAGACCTTGCTATGTGTCATGACCCCTGAGTTCTTTGGGGTCGCAGTCGTCGTGGCTGCTGTGCGAGCAGTATCGAAGCAGATCACGGAAGAAGAAGAGCGAAGGTACCTCGGCACGGATAACAGCAGCGTCGATGAATCACAAACAAACTAGATGCTGGGTCTAAGAGAAGATGCTCACGGCGCTGTGATGGAATAAGCGGCGGTCGCCACCCGTCAACGTCACGGCAGCCCTGCGACATGTAGACGTCACCACATGCGTGCCGTTCATTCGCACTGTAAGATGTGCTAATCATACCCAGCGAGCCGCAGGCTTGCTGCCTGCAAACCCTACTTCTGAGGCTCCGCTGCGGTACAGCAGTACAACCAACAAGCCAACGACCTTTACTGCATTTATACAGCTGGATACAGTCAGTATCGCCCGCTTCAAATCCAGCTGCTACCGAGGAATGAGTTACATGCGGCCATTACCCTCTCAGTACAGTCATAACTATGCTGCAGACATGGGCACATACACAGCCATAAACACTCCCCTGGCCTACTTATCTAGTTTTGGCCGCAGCAACGTGCTCGGCTGAGACGAGCGCCAGCCTGCAAGCAGCCTGGCGCCCCCGAGATTGCTGCAATCTGCCTAAAAGACACTCTGCAGAGCGGCTGCCAATGAATAAAGAAACCTTTGCAGGGGTACAAGAATGTTTTGTGTTTGTGAATACACACATCGAGTCAAACAATAAATCCACTGACCGGCCATGGTCTACAACAAAGTGCTGATAGCTGCTGCTGCTGCTGCACTATACTGATGTATGTGGACTTCAGCTTGTTGAAACACAGTGTAACAACACGACTAATCTGCATAACAATTCTGAAGTGCATGTGATAGTGCCAGGCGCATTTCAGCGCCTATTCTACAGCTGAACACCACACATATAGCTGCCTCTGTACATGGCAATGTGTGAAGTAGAGCAAGCAAAGCTGCTGCAGTCGAGGCAAAGGCAGCAGTGGCTGCCAAGCAGCTATAAACTGTACATCTATTCTACTACTACAGCAAACTGTGCATGGTAAAACTGTTCCTGCAACAACAGCACTCATGTATGGCTGTGTGCAAGCACAAAGAGTGCTGACCGTTTATGAACAGCAGCAGGGAAAGGGCGGCTGGCACTTGTAGCTTGACACACTTCATAGGTGGAGATACGCGCCCCAGCAAATTAAGCCACAGTTGTGGCTCCAAAAAATATTGAATATGACTCGAGCAAACCAAATAGGAGATTTCAGAGCAAAATAACCCTGAACCCACTTGCATAGAGCAGATATACAGTTCTGTTGATAACAAACATCTACAGATTGTCCTGCACTTAATCCAGTTGAGAACATCATTGCAACCGCGGCCTGGCGTCTACAATAACAAACACCGCTCACAAAGACTACCTAGCTACTACACGATGCAGAACATGTGCTCACGTAATTCTCCTGTTTGGTCTGCAAACACGTGCTGCATTGCTGACGACTGTCATACGTGTTGCACCAGTTCTGACACCCATTACACCACTTCCGACCCTCAGCTGTGGTCTTAGGGTTTGCTATACATGCGTAACACTGATCCACTTGCTTAGGATCCTTCAGATAGTTGATACAATCAAAACAAGCGCTGGTGTAAGTTGGAGCGGATCTAACGCAGTTATAACACTTCTTTTGCTGGTTGCCATCCTCAAGAGAACCACATGAGCCACAGCTGTCAAAATATGGCTTACGTTCTACGCATTTGGCACATGTCTCGTAATCAACAGCAGTAGAAGCACACGTGGCACAGACGCCGCCTGCCTGCACAGGAGTCCAGCAGACGGGCGGGTAGTCGTACGTTGCACACGCCACTTTACTTGCACGAGCCAAGCACCCCATACACTTGTCCACAGCACCTGCTTTACCCGCCAATGCCCCACATGACGTACATGCAGAAGTATACGACTCCCCGTACTTGTTGCTGCAGTCTATGCACTTCAAAACATCCATCTTTTGCGTCTGGGAATCATACTTGGTACATTCCGCACATGCTTTCTTGTTGAACAGGCAGTCTGTGCACTTATCCGGGTTTGTCGTGTTATAGCAGCTAGCACAACCATCTTGCCCTTGCAGAGCATAGGTTCCACCAAGTACTTGGCTCAGCAGATTCAGCTGTAGCTTGCTGTTCTTCGCACAGGCAATGCACTTCTCTGGTGCTGGTGTTTGCATGCATCTTTGACAGGCCCTGGGTGAAATGCCCTTGCACTCAGATGGGATGTTCACCCAGCCACTGACCCACCCCTCTCCTGCAAGCAGCAAGGATGCATTAATAGTAAGGTTGCAGGATGGCAAGGGTTGCATGACAGCAGGGTTGCAGGCAGAAGGGTTGCATGACACCAGGGTTGCAAGACACCAAGTTGCAGGCAGCAGGGTTGCAGGACACCAAGTTGCAGGCAGCAGGGTTGCAGGACACAAAGGGTTGCAGGACAGCAGGGTTGCAGGACACAAAGGGTTGCAGGCAGCAAGGTTGCAGGACACCAAGTTGAAGGCAGCAGGGTAACACGACACCAGGATTGCAGGACACCGCGTTGCAGGCAGCAAGATTGCATGTTTCCAGCATGTGCAACAGTACAGTTGTGTACAGGCAAGATTGCAAAGCAACCATGAGGGTTGCAGCGGCAGTCTCTGCAGTATCAACAGCCAGCAGCTGACAGTTGCACCCCCCTGCTGAGGGTTGAACCCTAGCACCTGTAAATCATCTCACACAAACCGCCACAGCTCACACACCACCACCACACCCCTGCAAACCCTCACTCTCACCGGCATTTTGGTTCCAGTACTCTGGCTTAGCTGGATTCTTGAGCACTTTCAGCGTGCACATCCCAGTTGGCCACCTGCCAGTCTGTTTACATGAGTAGTCGCCATTGCTGCCCGTGCCACATGAGTACTTGCAATTGGCTGTTGGGCCCCAAGGGCCAAAAGAGGGGATTGAAGTCTTTTGATACCAGTCCTGCCCCGGTACGGTTGGGTTAACATTGTTTCCGGAAGGAATAGACACTGCAAGAAAAGATCGCAGGAACAGCAGCAGGAAATTGTTGGTTTTGTAGGCTTCATTGGCTGAAAGCCACTGTCACGGCGCACCCTGTGTGCTGTGTCACACAGCAGTGTGGTTGGGTTATATGCAGCCATTGTGACGTAGTACAGTGTGGTTGGGTCATATGCAGCAATTCGTGACGGCTGTAACGTGAACTTGGCCATACCAAGTGAGATGTTGATGCAGACTGATGCCTGAACTCTGTTGGTAGGGTGGCAGTTGCAAGCAGCCATGCCTTGAACAAGGCCATAAACCTGCCAGACCGCCCACCAACTATGCTGCACTGATTTGATAACTTGAGGTCCCATAGGTAGCACACACCCAAACAAATACCAAAAGCTGCTTACGTGGCTTGTTAGCCGCTTTGTATTCTTCACAGCCGCTGCCGCATCCGTCCTTGGCGCTGCAGTAAGTCCAACCGCTGCACCCAGCAGTTTGCATGCAGTAGCTCTTGCACACGTCTGCTGTACCGATTGTGGGGAACATTGGATGGTTGCCTGCAGCAAGAACATGCAACAGGCTTTGTAATTGAGGCGTAGGCTTCATTGAAACCATGAATGCTGTTGCCTTGCAGCAAGCACAGTTCAACCGCAGCGGCAAACACTTGCTGTTACGCAGGGTTGCCGCATGCCAACATATCCAGGCTCGAATCACGACATACTGAGCCTGCTCTTACACAGCGTCGCCTGCTAAACATTGCCGAACTCCCCTCATCGTAGCAGCTGCTGCTACTACTGATGGGAACAGCCTGTCCAACATGCTGGTAAAGTGCCCAGACAAAGCACAGTTGCGGTCAGCTGCTGTGATGGGCTCGTGCTTACCCTGATAAGACAAAGAAGACACGTCTAGCACCAGTACATCTCCCTTTATGTTCCACGGCTTTGATCCTTGTGAGACCAGAGGGATCGCGCCTGCATCACGGGAACAAGACAGAAGTATACAGCTTGCAGAAGAACACCCATCTCTGCAACGGATGTCGCTGATGCAAGCCGGAAAGTACTACATCCACGGTGTCAAAAGCATGGGGACGATACATGCAGGTAGATGTGCACGCGCTGCACTGCAAGGAACTGCGGGACCTGCCACTGGCCCTGAGGGATCCCGGAAGAATGAGGTCCAGCATACCTTGTGCGCTTTGCGCGAACCAGCATATGGCCGCAAATGCCACCACCAGCTGAAGCTGACTCATTGTATAAGGATGGCGGACCGCACTATGGACGCGGGGCAGCTGAACACTTGGTCGCGGCACAGACTTGATTGCAGTGTGGCAAGAACGTTATCGCGAAAGTCGCCGCTTTCTAATAGAAACATTGATAATAAAACTACAGCAGTACTAGTAAGCACCCAAGGCTTATATCCACTAGCTTGGCTGACAATCAGGTAAACCCGGCGGGGAAACTGCCGAAGCTGCTATACTTAGCGACACCACGCGATGCCACGCTATCTCACCCTCTCTGGCTCTCGCTCCACCGGATGCTGCCGTCCCCGCTGATGCCAGGCCCCTTCTTGCTGCTGCTGGCCATCACGGGGTCTGCTGTGCCACTGCTGCTGTTGCCTTCCACCACCGGACCTATCTCTCTGCTGTTCGCGCGGAACATTTCGCCCACCGCTAGGCTCCCTCTGCTGCCTATAACCATCACCATCATCACGCTGACGTGGCTGTCTACTGTCCTGATATGCATCTCTGTCTTGATCGCCTTGCCTGTACCCCGGCAGCTGCTGCTGCCGCTGCGACCCGGACCTAAACCCTGCATCCCGCTGCTGCCCACCCGGCCTGAACCCTTGCTCTGTCCGCTGCTCAAATTCGCCCTTGGCAGACCGCCAGTCAGGTCTCCCTCGTGCTTTATCAGCAGATCGTTTCTGGTTGCGGTTCTGTATCCGCCGAGTCCTCTTCTGCTGATACTGCATTTCTCGTTCATCTATTGGCGGCTGCGTCAGCGACAACACATTCAGGGTTGTCGCCCTGGCTTGTGCTGTTTTGTCTGCCAGATCAACTGGCCCTGCTGGCAGACTCCCGGCATTCTCTTCTACAATCAAGGACATATCATCTCTTGCTGCCCAAACGTGCCCACATGTGTACCGCTCAGAGACCACTGCTACTACTGCTGCTACCTCAGGATCCAACCGCTGCTGGTGCTGCTGCTGCTGCTGAGCTGCTGCCAGGTCACCATCGCTACCGTCTATTGGATCCTTACTGGTGGTGCTCTCCCTGCTATTGCCCCTGCTCCTACTGTTCACACTCGCCAAACGCCACTTCGTGCTGCTGCTAGTATCAGCTTTGCCCGGCAAACCTGTCAGCACCAGGTTTCGAACCTGCAACCTTTCAGCTAACTCTCCTAACCCCAACCCTAGCTGAGCGTGCTGTTGCTGCTGAGTTGGGGATCTACTGCTGTGCCCAGCGTCATGCCCCCCTGCTGCTGCTGCATGACTAAGCATTACATCTGCATCAGCTGCATAGGGTGCTAAGTTTTCTGCGCTGCTGCAGGCCGGCAGCAGCACAACTTTGCGACCTGGCTTGTCTGCTGAACACAGCATTCCTGGAGGAATCAATACGCCGTCTGCATTGGGCACAGTGGCACCGCTTTTGATGTCCGTATAGTGATTCGCTGCAGGAACAGAAGCAACAGCAAGAGCAGCAACGAATTGTGGTTGGGTCAGTACACTGCTGGTCAGCATGCTTCACAAAAGGACACCAGTTGTGTCAGAATCCATATATGATCCTTGCTAAATGCACAAATGGCAGCTGGGTGAAATTTTGATGCAGCATCTGACTCTGGCCAGACACAGCAGAGAACTGCAGAGCTCTGCGCCAGCATGGTGACATCATGTCCACATTACTAAGCTGAAATTGGACTTGCATTGATGCCTCAAACTGCTGTTTTGCAAAGGTCACAACTCTACCTTTACATCATACCACAAAGCTGCCTATATCAGGCCAATGCCCAAAGCACATCCAAAAGCACAAAGACTCAAAAACTCCACAAAACAATAGCACCAAACAACCAAACACCAACTTACGATCATCGATCTTCATTGCATCACATCTTGGTATACTGAGGTTGCCTTGTTTGTCTGCCTCTTGCCACACAATAGCCCAACTTGGCGGCTCAGTCTCACACAAGACGGCCTTCATCATGGCAGCCTCATCAGCAACAATGGTCCAAACCATGTCTGACGGTGATAGGCCCTGGAGCTCTGGATCTCCTGCAGTGCATGATGATACATGACAATTCAGGTTCAAAGCCAATCCTTGTTTCACTTGACATAGCATGAAGTCTATGACTTAACATGGATGGGGTTGCCTGCATTGCTTGATAGCATGATGCAGTACAATGCACACGAAGGGGCGCAGATATCTTTGAAGCGCTTTCCAACAAGTAGGTTGCAGAACTGGCAGAGTTTAGGGGCAGCCAAGGACAGGCACAAATCACATGTGGCGGAGCCGTGGCGAAACACAACCAACACACCAGGGAGCTGGGGCACATGCACAACTCCGTGTAATGGGCGAAGAATCTTGACGATCATCAATGACTATAGCATAGTCACCAGTGTGTAAACTTGGGTTTGGCAGATGGGTGTGTCATTGCGAAGCTATGTTGATGAGTCTTACCAGGTCGTGGTAGTATGAATGGTCTGTGAAGTTTAGCTCGTGCAACATACCAAGCAAAGTGCTATATTCTACATGCAAGGGGGCGCTACCCCACATAGGCTTCTACTCCTGCTTCTAGAGTGCCCTGAACCCTTCAAACGCTGGATTTTGTACCCGAGACGCTAGATTTTGTACCGAACATACCCGGTGGTGGTAGTGCGAATGGCCTGTAGCCTGCCCTGGGGTTAACTGCCAGCACTCCACCTGCTGCACGACCTCCCTTCTTAACCCTGGCACGGCCCTGCAGCAATACAACACACACACATATTGCACATCGATCAAGTGTGACCACACCCATCAAGTGTGACCACATCGATCAAGTGTAACCACACCCATCAAGTGTGACCACACCCATCAAGTGTGACCACACCCATCAAGTGTGACCACACCCATCAAGTGTGACCACACCCATCAAGTATGACCACACCCATCAAGTGTGACCACACCCATCAAGTGTGACCACACCCATCAAGTGTGACCACACCCGTCAAGTGTGACCACACCCGTCAAGTCAATGCAACAACGGTAACAGTATAACACAACAACCACAGCTGCCTGGCGCCTCAAACATATTGCGGTATGCATAGAGATGCCTGCCAACCATTCTCCACTGATGTTGAACACCCGACTGACATTCCCAGGTGCGGCATGCTGTCTGACTGACAATGCTAACCAACTGCCAACTTGAACACCAAACCAAACCACAAACCTGTGTGGGCATAAACGCATCTATAGCTCCATTGATCCATCCCTGGGGGTTGAGTTGATCAGGGGGCATCAAAGCGCGCCAAATCTTGGCACGAGTGTTGAGCCTCTGAGGCTGGCGCTCATCTTCACTCACAGCGTATGTTACAAACTCATGAACCACCACTGGCATCTCAAGGAAGGTGTTTGAACACTGCAGAGCAGCACGACACGTGGCAGAATGTCGGAAACAAATTTCCAATCCCGGCTTTTTTCCATTTGACCTGGACTCCTGTGCACCTGTTCGTGCATGACTAAAGCTGCCAAGGTTTTGTATTTCAAGTGCATGTGCCCCACAACACGCGGTACTTCATTGTGCAGTCAGTGGTTGTCACGCTGGACAACAGACACATGACGACTGAGTCATGCGTATTCAGGGTCAGTACCTCAAAAGAGCCTGAAGCAGTTCCACCCCTTCTGTGCACTGTGAAGAAATGGGAACGTATCACAAAAAACGACCCGAATTGACGACATTGAAGCTGACACACAACGCACCTAGAAGCCAACTAAAGCACCGGCTGATGACAAGATTAACAAAAAGACAAACGACAAGTCACAGATAACCAAGACACTCCCCCGGGGCGTACCTCATACATGGTACTAAGTAGATCAGCTGTTCCCTCAGGTGCAAACACATGTACGGGGATGTCAGCAATCTCATGCCCCTTCTCACGGCTGGCACCGATGATACACAAGATACCGGGGAGACCCAACATGGCATCCGGGGTCTGGCGAGTGATCACAACACGATGCATCTGCAGGGAGAGACGCACGGCAGCATACAGTGTAGGAGAAACAGGCAACCAACTGCCTCAGGAAGCTCTTTGTAAGTTGTTGCAGGAGTAGATGGACAACAGGCGGCTGAGTGGGAGATACACACAGAAAAGGCTGGTTTTCATTGTGACGGCTTGGAGCAATCAAGCAGATGAAACAGGACAACAACACAATGCAGCAATTGCCGTATTGCAGACGTGCAGAGGGAGACCTTAGCTTGTCAGATGACCAGTCAGCACAGGCTTTGTAAAGTGAAGCGGTAGTGCTGACTACCACAGGGCCTCTGCGTGTACCTCCCATCATCCAGCCCTACTACTGCCCAATAGTCATTCTGATGTACTAGCTGTGTGCGCAATCAGTTCAATACGATCATCACCGTGTACTGTCCCCCCCCCCCACCCCACCCCACCCGCGCCCCACGCAACCCCCCATCAGGGCGTGGCCCCCCGCCCCACCTTGCTAGGTCTCATATGCTCTCTCCACTGCACAGACCGCTGCACATCCTCCCCGGCATCAAACAGCCAGATGTCCTTGTCACGCAACAAGCCCAAGCAGGGGGCAGCAGCCTCGCCAGCAGCAGCAGCGCTGTCATATGCACCACCTAACAAGGTCAGGATAACACCTGCACGGTTGGCCTGCAGTGCAGATCAATATGTGAAGCTTGAGACCTTGAGGCAAACGGTTGCGTTCATATTCAATGTATCAACCAATCAACACCTGGCCGTAGCAGGTGTTGATCCACCACTGCAAAACCGAACATAGCATGCTGCCAGGCGTCACGCCTCCAAACACACGTCCAGAACCAGAAACAAGCTGTGCAAACTTGTCCCGGAGTGTTGGCTGCTATTGCACAGCAGTGACCTCTGTCACCAGCTGGTGCAGGGGCAGGCTGCAGCTTGTCAAGGCCCTAGCCAGCTAATATTGAAGCTATGCCAGCTACCGACAGCAATGCGTCGCCCGCACAGGTCACCAACACTCCAAGTAACACCGCAGCAGCATCATGACATTGGCGACACTGCTGGAGCCCTGCCTCAAGCACAAGCCTCTTACTGCTGAAGGAGTGCATCTCACAGTTAGCAACCAGGGTATGTGCAACTCATCGGGCCGCAAATGCTAGCATCCTATGTTGTGCTGTTCGGATGATGCTGAGAATCACCAAACATTGTTATTACACAGCTAACGCAGTCATACCTTGAGCACCAGCTCCTGTTCAGCTGCGTTGAGCTCAGCCATTTGCTCCACATCATACACCTGCCCTCGGCTCTTTTCTGGCAGGGGTGGCAGGTCCTCCAGCTTAACACCTACTGCTGCTGCAACACGTGCTGCTTCTGATGGGTCTACTGCTGTTACACGACCTGACTGGGGGGCTGCTACAGGTCTTTGCCGCTGATCTGACCGTCTGGAGCTGTTCGACCGGCTTTTGGCGTGTTCATGCACAGAAGTCTGCTGTGAGGCAGGAGCTTGCTCCTGCTGCTGCTGCTGCTGCTGATGATGAGGTTGGTCATGTGCTTGCTGCGCCTCTGCTGTGGGGCTCTCACTGCTGCTGCTGGTGGTTACTGTCTGCCTGGAAGCAGTTGCACGCTTTGGCTTGGTGACCGATGTTGATGCTTCTACCACTGCTGCTGCTGCCGCTGGCTGCACATCCTTGGATTCAGTGCCAGCAGCTTTAGGTGCTGTAGCTAGTGCCTCAGCACCCCCAGATGCTGGTGCTGCTGCCGCTGGTGTTGGTGCTGCTGCTGCTGGTGAAGGAGGTTCTGGCACTTCCAGAATGAGTTGCAGCAGCCGCTCTGCTAACTGGTCTTTTGTACCCAACAACCAACCAACTTCTGCACCTAGACGCTGCAACTCAGCCTTGAGTTCAGTAACCTGCAGCAAGGCGACACAGCGGGTTGCGGGGATGCCAAGAAAGTGGAACGGTTTTTACTCCGGTGTGCAAAGGTTGGCTGTTCAATTGTGCTGTGCGACTCCAGGTTGTGTGCTTGGCAAGTTGAGATGATGCAGCTTATTGCTACAGGCCATTGACATCTGTCAACACTGCTCACGCTGCGGATGTGTGTTTATCAGAAGCAATGCATGCAAGAGTGTGGCATGCGCTTGAGCTGATGTAGAACAGTACCTTGAGCCTGGTCAGGCTAGCCTTGGTCACGCCTCCTCTCTTGGGCCGTGTGCCTTCGGGCCAGTGTATCAAGTCTATGGCCTCTTTTGGATCCCTGACGGCAGCTGATACGGAGACATGCCTATGGTATGTGCGGACTGGGTGATATGGACGGCTTGGGAACCAGCCAGCCAGGTAGCGCCCGGCATTGGCACCCTGGACCTGGTGCGGCTGCACGTTTCTCATTGTATACAGTCAAAAGCACAAACGAAGGGTGATTGATGCCGGCATCTTGCCCCGCAAACTTTTATTGCCACCAAACAAGCATGGCAGTGAGCCCTTGCATCAAGCAGTAAACCTCGTGCTATTATAGCACTGCTATAGTGCACAACCCTGGCACTCCAATAACGAGCATCGTGGACAGCAGTGCGTAGTGCGGGACCGTGTCAGTGACATGTGGCTGTTGGCGGGACCTCAGCAGCAACTGTGCTTAGACTGCATGAAGTGCTCTCTGCTTGCAACACTAGGACACGTAGTGCTTGCACACGCACATACCTCATCCAGTGACTGCTCGGCCCGGGGCTACTCCAGAAGTAACTCATTCTCTCATATCGAGTGATCAATATGGCCTCATTACGTCTATTGTCACCATTTAAGACTGCTGTACGCGTCAGCCAGCGCGGTTCGACGCGGATCATCAGCCCCAGCGCTAGCACTACTACACCCCTGCGTCCTGCTGCACAACCGCATGCCATTCAGCAGCTGAAGCCTCAACGACAAATCATAGTACAGTCAGCAGATGTAAGCAATCCCACTGGGGCCCCAGAAGGGCAAGTGAGCAAGGAGCTGATGGCAGGTAGGAATTGCAACCTTGCAGTAAGCCCGAGCTACTGCAGGGCCTTCTGCAGCTGTTAAACCACAATGCTTTGCAGCACACCACCTGGACTGTAAGCTGGCTGTAAAGAGATGATAGGCCTGTCAGCACTTGTGCCGTATTGTCATCAGCCACATTCACAGAGCCACATACACACAGAAGAGCCAGACAAGGCTGCATCTGCCCACATGATGGAGCAGCCGAAGTGTTGTATTTGCTAGTTGCTGCGTCACCACAGCCTTTTTTCGCTGCATCTTGACAGCAATTGAAAGGCAGCGTGGTGCTGAGCTTTGCACTTCCAGCAAGAGATGATGTATGCAGTCTAGTCTGTCTCTTTGTGGTGCTTAGCAGATTCCAACCCATAGCCTTGAGTTTGAGATACAGGAAGCAGCAGCATATGTCTCTGCTGCAGCACATGATGCTGTACACGGAGTCACAAGCTTGTCACTACTGCATTCACACCCAGAGCATGATATTAGAGCATGATATACAAGCTGGTTTGCGTCTTTGTCCATGTCATGCAGCAATGGAAGTCAAAATCGGTGAAGCACTAGAGGCTCAAAGTGTATTAGTCAGCGACGTGTATGGCGATGGCAGACATGTCAATATCAGTGTAGTGTCACAAGCATTTGAGGGCAAAAACAGTGTACAAAGGCAGCGAATGGTGTACAAGGTGAGCCCGGTCACTTCAAGCTCTAGCTACTTTCATGGTTGGCCACATGACGCCACTTACAGGAGACATGCTGATGCTGGAGGGTGCATACGCAGTTTGATAGCAAGGCAAAGGAACAGCTTGCTTGATTCAGCAGCAGCTTGTCAGGTTCCAGGCTACTAGCCAGGCAAAGTATCTGCTCATTGACCAGGCTGCCAATGTGTCTGACTTGTGGTCTGCTTTCTTGCAGGCTATCTGGCTAGAGCTTCA
>NSMO01012618.1:444-11914 GCA_002588565.1 Coelastrella sp. UTEX B 3026 | reverse complement strand
TTGCATGCTCACACGGCTGCCTCCAAGCTATGCATTGGAGCAGATGCACCACCTGTCTGTGTCACCGTGTTGGTGCAACAGGTGTCAGCGGAGAGCCACTGGTGCTCGGGATGAAGCCTGCTTCAATGTAATATGACCGCTTGTTATGCACGTTGCATAATTGCCAATGCAGTGGCTGGTGTGTAATCGGAGTGATCCGCGACCGACAGAGCACGTGCATTGGCAATGTTGCCGTGCCTGCAGAACACATCTGAAACAGCCGGCTGGATATTGTAGGAGATGCCCGAGTGCTGTTGTGTAACCTGGCCAGCGTTGACCAGGACGTGACCCCCACCTGACTTTGACCGTGGAATCCGACTCAGTTGACCTGCTGCCTTTCCGCATACCTGCCTTGCAGCGGGCCAGATATAGATGAACGCCCTGGAATTGTGTGATCAGCATCAGCCACGAAGCTGCCCTGGCACCGCTTGACAGTCAGCGCAACTTTTCAATCTCAAAATGCTTCAAACTTTGAAAGATGCCATCCTGCATTTGGGTGCATAGGGTGCCTAATCCCGGTGCTATTTGACCCCTGAGGAGTTGGGCGCCATGAATACGGCCGACGCTCGCAGGTAACCTTTGAGTCATACGGTTTCTGGAATACACCCACCGTGCAAACTTCCTCCGGGAGGTGGCCAAGGTTTTTGGTACTGCCTCAAGGCTGTCCCCCCAGCTAGTATCACGTTGCTTGCCAGGGTAAATGCGTTCAACACGGTTGTGAGAAAGCCCACCTGGTAATTCTCGGTTGTAGGCAGTTGAATCAAGCTGGTGAGTTTGCTACTTCAAACTGCACCTGCAATGGTGGAGCAAGTTTGATTGCCTACAGGCAGCATGCAACCACCAAGGCTTGTGACGTGGACACTTGAGGTGTCTGTGGCACAACAGTATTAACAAAAGGAACAAAGGAACAACACTATGTGGCAACTCAGTTGGCAAGTAGCAGTGCGCACTCAACATCACTGATCATGCTGTCACGGCAGTCAGTGCTGTAAGTTGAACCTTCTCCATGATTTCATATCAACATCCTGTACATCGAATTCAGTCAGGCTGGTGATATGACCAACACAGAAATCTCTCCAATGCAATCCTAGAGAAGCCACACAGGTGCTTGGCACTCTATGTTGCATGAGCCCTGTGCGGCGCAATCATACCACTATAAGCCGCTCACGATTCAGTAAGCTGCACTGATCGGTATCCCAAATCACGCTATTACATACGTGTTTGCAGTTGCAGAGCTTGGGCAGCAGCAGACCGCAGCAGCAGCAGCAGACCGCAGCAGCAGCAGTGGCAGCAGCAAGGACCACATGTTCATTCATCTCAATGGTGACAAACCTGATTCCCGGTCACATCAAAACCTGCAATCTGCAGGTTTACGCCAACCCTCTGAAACCGAGACACACCAGATGGTTTGAACCATGCAGGTCTCGAGCAGAATGACGTTGGCACACTATGTGTAGCAGGGCCGTGCCAGGCTTACCGGCTGTCAAGTGTTTGCCACCTAGGGCAGATGTTGATTGCAATACAAACACGTCGGGTCAGTTGAGGAACCCAACTCGACGTCAGGTTGCTACGATCCTTGTTGTCCAGGAAACATGGCGAACTCTCCGGCCGTTCAAAAGCTGCAAAACGTAGGCGTAGCCTGTTCTGTTTGCTATCAAAGCGTGCCAGCGGCATTCAGCCAGAGCTTTGATGTGCGCCTTACACAACAGTACATCCACACCGCCGGCTGTAATGCTTACATAAAGACGCCTGCGCAAGCCTCGCTCACCAGCATATACGCATTGCATGCAGGCACTTGAGGGTGCGATGGACGAGTTGCAGCGGAAGAGCCTAGTGCCACTGCAAAAGGAGTCCTTCCTATGCAGTGCTAAATGCTGTGACCAGACACAGGACATGCAGCAACTGCAACAGTGGTGAGCAGGTACTTGCGGTACGTCAGCAGGTGTATATGCAGCACCTCCCAAAGATGCTTCTGGCAGCGCCATCTAGACCCCAGCAGCATGCGCCGAGAACTGCTGGACTGTCAATCCACTGCATGCTGTACACAGCATTAGTGCTGCCACACTGGCGAAGTCATTCATGGCCAGGATGCAGCTGAACTGTGTACTGCTGATGTTGGTGTCTGGTAGGCCTGGTCGATGACCAGTTTTATTGTCTGCTTATCCTGCAGTACCATCAACTGTCAACAGAAAGTACAGTCAGCACATCAGCTATTGTATGGAAACCTTGAAGACTTTCAGGTGACTGGAGTCTGAGCTTCTATTGGCTTGCTGGCTACTGTTTGCAATTGTCGGGGCTGTTGTTTTATGGACATAAGCAGCAGAGCCAACGCTCCTGGCATGTCCAAGCACCGTCCGTCCAGTTGAAAAGCCAACAGCAGCAGCAGCGCCATACCAGCAGCTTTGACACTGTGTCAGCTGTGCCAGTGCCCCAAGCAGCGTATGTGTAGCAGGCACATTGAGACAGCTGTGCATGTCACAGCCTGTGCCGGTACAGCAGCGGCGGTGGTAGCAGCAGCGGCGATGGCGGCAGCAGCGGCGGCAGTAGCAGACAAACAATTGTGCCTGCTCGTGTGATGCTGACAGCAGCACTAAGCTATACGATCGAGTGGCCTCATCATCGCTGACACATTCGTCTTCAGCACCTGCAGCTAGTCATGCTGTATGTCGTATCTGTTGATGACCGCTGACCTCATAGTTATCTGCTCAACGTCTTGCTGCACACGCAGAGGCGATTCCAGCGGTGTTTGATGCGGTGCGATGATCAAGCCAGAGACACATTGCCCTCGGACCCAAAGGAGAAAGACATAAGCAAAGCACAGGTATGGAGGAACTTGTGGCTGTTGCAGCTGCTATTTCTATTTGAGGCCAAATGCAGCTCTACATGGATGATTGAGAAGCTGGCTGGAAAGCAGTGTGTCTCTGAGTCTTTGTGTGACTTATGGTTTTGGTGACAGCTGCAAATCATGCCAGCTATCTGGAGGAAAAATTCAATGGTAGCTCACCGCCTAGAGCTAGCACAGATCTAAATGCATGCCTTAGTAATGTACAGCATGGTTCAGCAGCTTTGTGTTGTTCCAAGGGTGTCTCAGGCAACCGCTCAGATGGCTGCATATGGGACATCGCAGGAGTCCTGCAAGGCAGTAACACACCATGCCGAGTCTGTGTTGATGACTGTGCCGTGGCTGATTATAACTTTGTGCCTGCCTTCGCATGTCTTGTGCCCTGCAGGCTAGTGCAGCAGCGTGTATGGACGCATGTGCTAATGAGTATGCCAGCAAGGTGCCAAAGCTCAAGGGGGACATCTCAACATCACTGCAGAAGCTGGGAAGATGAGTCTGACAAGCTCACATCGTTGGAAGCCGTCTGGAACAGCAGTAAATGCAGCATGCTGAGCTGTTGTGTCTTGCTGGGTTGACTATCAAAGAAGACGATTTGATAGAACAACTATCAGTCTGAGGTCCATCTTGTGTACACACGTGTGCACTGGTTGTGAGCACATAGCACCCCCTGGTTCAACGCATACCCCGCTAGCAGCTACCAAGGAGTGTGCCGACCTTGGACAGGGGCCGGTCAGTGGATGGGTTCATCAGTCAAGGCTTTGTGTTGGCTGTTCCTGGCGCTCGTGTGTACACGGCGGAGCAAAAGGTCTCAGGATTGTTGCACTCCGAGTCGGCCACCTCACCGGCATGGCAGCTGTGGTTGGTGGAGACTGAGCATTCAAGCGGCTTACCCATAGCTCAGCTGTAGGTTGCAGCAGACAATTGGCGGGTTCACTGTGCCACTCACTGTAGATGTGTTTTCCATCATAATCAAAAACTATTATGAAGTTTTACTTCTGTCATGTAGGCATAGTCCTTCGTGTCCTCCCACGGCTAGCTGTTCTTCTTGCAAAGCCGAAAGGCGTGACTTTACGATCGGAAAAGTGTAGGAGCTAGGGCTTACAAATTGAGATGTCTGCTGGTCGTATACTATTAGCAGCTTGTTGTTGTCCCGTCTGACTCCTGCTGCCGTGAACACACACTGCTGCGACTTTCGGATGGTGACATGGTGAGACTTCCGAAACGTAAGAGCAGCGACTGTCTGGGCCACGCGTTGCACCGGGTGCAGGCCCGGCAGGCGTTTGCCTTGGGCCAGGGCCTGCCAGGCTAGCGCCTACCAATTGCACGTGGCTTCAGTTGTTGAGACATGCAGAGCCTCTGCTGGCTGAGCTAGAGCGTGCAAAGACCGGGCCCTGGCAATGAGACAAATTGCAATGGGAAAGCTGCCGTCAACCCCTAGATCGGCCGTTCCCCCCCCCCCCCCCTCCTCCCGATCACGGATCCGGGCCTCCGGAGGCCGGTACTGCACGCGGCGCGGCGGGTCTTGATGCGGCGCTACCGCCGTAGCTGCCCCGTCAGCCCATGCATTATTCACCCGGATCAAACGCGACGAGACGCCGACGCTTAGCTCAAGCCAACCCAAACAACGCCGGCGCCATGACGGTAGTCCCTGCCGATTCTGCTGATGCTGTGCCATGTTACTGACGCATGGGCAGCCGCGCGTTGTGTGTCTTGTCCATTGTTCCAACCCGGGTTTCCTACCAAGCATCCTGAATCGCCCTTCACCAGCAGTAAGAGGTTGACAGCAGCAAGTGAAGCCACCACTCTCAGCTGTAGTGACACTGCCGGTGACGGTCACTGCAGTGTCATTCATGGGGATTCAATGCCGCAAATGATTGGCGACATTTGCATGAGCATACTTAGCACCATACTCTCGGTGGAATCGAGGCAGACACAAAAAGCAAGGTGCAATTTCCCCAGGGTACTCAACCAAAACAACAATGACAGAACTGCATAACAGTAATGCATCACATATGCGGCCACCTATGCGAATGATGGTGATGGCACACTATTGTCGGACCTTCTCAGAGTGACTTATGACTCAGCCATGCCCATTGCAAAGTGTCATCTGGATCCTGAGCACATCGCGGTGCAGACTGGCGCATGAAGAAGTACCCATAGCCTAGAACATGGCTGATATTGCTTGCGAGTTCAAAACCCAACTCTCTGTAAGAGAGGTCACCTTTAAACCCTTGACATTTGAGCTTCACCTCCTTGACAAAGCTGTCTGCTGCCCATTGTGCAACCTCTTGCACACCGGTTTGTGCTGCTGCCAGTGCTGCCTCTGGCACTCCCTGCTGCAGTACCTCGCCACCTCACACCCAGCACAGATGCAGCCCTGGCCACACACCAGCTGGTACTCACTCAACTTAGACAAGTTGAGACAAGCGGGGTTGTTGCAGCAGTACTGCACGGGGAACTCAGCTAAGACAGCTGAACTGAACTGCAGCAACCTTTCATGCATTTGGAGGTATTTTGTCAAATACAACTCTCCGGGCTCTGTTGGATGTGATTCTGCAGAGCCTGCTGCTGAGTCTGCACTACTCATTCCTTCGTCCATAACGTCCCTTACCAACACCTGAATCTCCTCACCAGATACCAACAGCTGCTGCAACTGCTCTGCGCTGGGCCGGCTACGCTGCCAATGCTGCTCACCAACAGCTTCCTTTGCGCTCGCTGCTGCTGCTAGCAGTTGTAAGCCCCGGACAACTTGATCAACCGCAACCTCAACATAGACCATTTTCAGAGCGCTTGGCAACTGCGCGGGGTGCCAAAGAGCAGCCGAGGCAGCATTTGACTTGTCCTCCGCTGTTGCTGCTGCTGCTGCCGTCACTCTTGCTGCACTCGCGCCGGCTGCAAATTTCTTGCCCATCTCACATTCCTCAAGCTGTATGTCACACCAGCAGCGCAGTGCCTTGACAAGCAGCACGAGGGGCATGACTGGCGTGCATGCTACCTTGCTGTTGCCCGTGACACCGCCGCTGCTATTGCTGCTGCTGCCATAAGCATCTCTGCACCAGTGAGTGCCAAAATCTATCAACTCGCCAAGGAGCTGCACAGACTGCGCCTGTAGTGATCCCCTCTGTTCATCAGCAACTGTTGATGCTGACACTGTTGCAGATCCCCCATCGGCTTGTGCAGCTGTGTAATTACCCACTATGATGGCTGCTGATGCCAGCTGGCAAACTTTCAGAGCAGTGACTGCAAACTTGAAGGCAGGAGCACCGACAGCACCGCCAGGGCCTTGCAACCGCACGCCATTGGCAAGCAGGGAAGCTGTCACCTTGTACAGAAAGGGCAGCAGCCGCAGCGGTGCCTGATCGACTGGGTAACTGAGTATGCCTGGAAACAGCTGTGTGAGATTGCTGCTGCCGTCAGGGCTTGCATCCTGCTGCTGCTGCTGCTGCCATGCTGCTGGCACTAGATGACATGCCTGGGCCCGGATGACGGCCTCGATAGCTGTGAGTCTGATCAGGTTGGTGTTCCCTTTCGATTGCCACACTGCAGCAGCGATATGCTTGGCCTCAACTGCAAACAACACAGCAACCAGCGGTACACGGTGATTACACTCACCAGGCTCCACACCAGGTTAGGGACACAACAGCATGGCCGGTCACGATGTCATAGTCGGGCTGCTGCAGATGAGTATCTGCCTCAGTAGAAAGGTTGAAAGAAGCATGTCCACAACGCCTCACACTTAAGGGCTAGATCCAGCGAAGAAATTGTGTTCTAGTTCACATCTGCACATGGCACAGGACATCAGCACACACCGGCTGCTGGTGGCCACTAGATGCTGTCCTTTTGGAGTTGCAGGACCGTGAGGTGTCTTACCGGCCTGACACACAGTGAGCAGCAAACTCCCATAGTGGTGCAGCAGGCTGAGGCGGTTGGTCTCCATCTCATAGGAGCCTGGACCCTTCTGCTGCTGCATGTCCTGTTGCTGCTGCTGCATGTCCTGTTGCTGCTGCTGCATGTCCTGTTGCTGCAGCTGCGCATCCTGTTGCTGCTGATGCATGTCCTGTTGTTGCTGAGGTTGAGTTTGCAGCAGACAACAGATGATTACTTGCAGCAGTTGAGTCACCACAGGCTGCAGCAAACCCGCTGCTACTGCTGCAGGCAGCTCAGGCCAGGCGCCTGCTGGTGCTGCTGCGTCTGATGCAGCTGCTGCTCGTTGTGCATACCGGACATGCAGCAGCAGCATGATGAGCTCTGCGGCCTGGGCTTGCAGTGCCATGTCCTCTGGTTGCATCATCATCATCATCTCAATCAACACCTTGACAGCAGGTGCCACAAGGTGCTGCTGCAGGACACAGACTTGCCCCGACTGCTGACCACTCAGCTGCTCTGGCTGCTGTGTAAGGGTGTCAGCCGTGCCGCTGCTGCTGCTGCTGTGGTCCTGTGCTGCCAGGTACCGTCGCAGCAGAACCTCTCTCACAGCTGGAATTGCTGCATGTGGTGTTGCCAGTGCAATCCGCCCCTGCTGCCGATCCAACTCCACAAACCCTAGCCCCAGCGCTTCAAACAGGGCCAGGTGATGACCAGGTACATTGGCGGTGGTGGTGGTGCTGGTGCTGCTGCTGCTGTTCTCAGCCTGGCCATTCCGCTGCTGCTGCCCAGCAGAATCAGCATCAGCAGCAGCTGCTCCAGCCAGTGCCAGACATTGGGCGGAGGTTGTTGACATCCCGTGACATGAGTTGTGCAGACAACTTGCTTGATGTGCCAACCACAGCAGTAGTATCTCTGGCAGTTTGTCTGCGAGCAGTATTGCTTGCCGCTGCTGACTACTGTCAATGTGCCAGACCAGCTGCGGCACCGACTCTGATGACTTGGGCCGCACACACAACTGTGTACATGCTGCAATTCCCACAGCGCCAAAGGGGATGATCTTGAGCTTACTTTGGAGAGCTGCAAGCGCCGGAGGGCTCAGCGTACTGCTTCTAAGGATGACACTGTACATCCTGTTGAGTATTGGCCATGCTGAACCAGCCAGTCGAATAACAGCAGGGACTGCTTCAACGCAAGATGTGCTGGTGACCACCCAAGGCAGCAGCGTGCTCAGCAGCATCTGCCACAGGTACAACAGCTGCTCAATCAGCACTGCTGCAGCAGCACAATGGGCTATGTGCTGCTGCCACGCAAGCTCCAGCAGCTGTTGTTGTCGCCCCTTGCGCCTCTGTCCGTTCTGAAGCATTGGGAGATCTACTGCTGACAGCCTCTGTATGGCATGCAGTGCCGCGTTAACATAGCACTGCAAGACTGACAGCAGTCCTGCAGACACAAACATGAGGCCATTGCTGGTGCAGTAAACTCCGGGTCAAGTCTGTATAGCCGCTATGCATGCATGATCAGGGGGTTAGGGGAAGTACGCACACCATGCGGACTGCCGCTATGCAAGCTCGAGACATGTTTCGCCCGTGGCTATGTGGTTACTTGCAGACCCTTCAGTAGTGCCACCAAGCACCGCAGAAGCCCAGGCTCTGTCACACTCTGCTGCTTGGTGTTTGCAACTACAGCCTACCTGAACTGCTCACTGCAGACCACGCGAGGTCCTTAAAAAACCGGTGTGTGGCCATGTCCAAAGACTCACATCTGATGATCATCGTCGCCAAAGACTCAAAGAGCGTGCTGACGACGTCTACTGGGCCACTGTCCAGCAACAAGCCTTGCGTTGGTTGCAGCAGCAACTTGCTTGCAGCTGCAGCTGCGCGTGCATTGAGGCTGCACAGGTCGGCAAACTCAAGTTCTGACAATCTACTGCACGCGTGGCGAGCCACTAACAGGAACGACTGGTGGTGTCGGCGGACATACTGACTCTTGCTG
The DNA here is from genome assembly GCA_002588565.1 of Coelastrella sp. UTEX B 3026. Lineage (NCBI taxonomy): Eukaryota > Viridiplantae > Chlorophyta > Chlorophyceae > Sphaeropleales > Scenedesmaceae > Coelastrella > Coelastrella sp. UTEX B 3026. The sequence goes on along the minus strand of NSMO01012618.1, from coordinate 3,174 downwards.
TCAACCATGCTTGTGTCAACGACCCTGCAGAAGTAATTCAGTAGTCTTGCAACTTGAGTATGTGCAGATCCAAATTCCTCCGAGCCTGACTCTGTCGCTGCTTGTGGCCGACTCTGTCGCGACGAGCCATGTTGGCTGTCCATCGCGAGACTGTCGAGACAAGCACGACACCCGCCACTCGCCTCGCTTGCACCTCAATGAAAACCGGGTAAACTAGCAGAAGCAATATGTTACAGTTGAACTTCAGCGCCAGTGAAGTGCAAGGGTCTGCCACAGCATCCCGCCGGCTTCGGGCTTGAGAATATGAACAAGGCCAGATTGTATGCCTCTGTGGCAGTTTAAACCCTACCGTCCACAGCTGCTCATAATTGCAGATAGACTCTCCTAGCACACATGCCTGCTCGTTAAGCGCGGGTACATGCAGGGTATCCTTGGACACGTATACCGGTATGGTACCATGCAAGGCACGTCTATTGTCGTGGTTGCCTTTGCTGTCACACCTTCTTGAACAGCAATGTGTCGAAGTTCATTCATATGCTGGAGTTTGTTTGTGATTCTATAACAAAGAGAACCAAGGTCAAGTCTCCGCAACCGCAACCGCAACCGCAAGCCTTGGGCCTGGAGGGGTTTCAAACAGTCACGTGACAGCCCTTCAGTCCTGAGCTAACAGCGGACAGCCTACTTCCACGCCTATATCTGTACTTCAGCAGCTGCAGTTGACCCCACTGCCGACTACAAACTGGATACACCAAGTTCACCACTGGCATCGTATACAAATACGTATTGCAGCCGTAGCCCAGAACATGGCTGGCATTGCTTGCGAGCTGATAACTTATGTCTCTGAGAGAGATGCCATCTTTAAAACCCTTGACATCTGAGCTTCAACTCCTTGACAAAGCTGTCTACTGCCCATTCTGCAACCTCCTACACACTGGTTTGTGCTGCTGCCAGTGCTGCCTCTGGCACTCCCTGCTGCAGTACCTCGCCACCTCACACCCAGCACAGATGCAGCCCTTGCCACACACCAGCTGGTACTCACTCAACTTAGACAAGTTGAGACAGGTGGGGTTGTTGCAGCAGTACTGCACGGGGAACTCAGCTAAGACAGCTGAACTGAACTGCAGCAACGCTTCATGCATCTGGAGGTATTGTGTTGTGTACATATCCCTGGGCTCTGTTGGAAGTGAGATATAAGGGCTTACTGGTGAGGCTGCACTACTCAGTCCTGCTTCAATGTCCCTTACCAACACCTGAACCTTATCACCAGATACCAACAGCTGCTGCAACTGCTCTGTGCTGGGCCGGCTACGCTGCCAATGCTGCTCACCATCGACTTCCTTTGCGCTCGCTGCTGCTGCTAGCAGTTGTAAGCCCCGGACAACTTGATCAACCGCAACCTCAACATAGACCATTTTCAGAGCGCTTGGCAACTTCGCGGGGTGCCAAAGAGTAGCCGAGGCAGCATTTGACTTGTCGGCCGCTGATGCTGCTGCGGCTGGCGTCACTCTTGCTGCACTCGCGCCGGCTGCAAATTTCTTGCCCACCTGGCATTCCTGATGCTGGATGTGACACCAGCAGTGCAGTGCCTTGACAAGCAGCACCAGGGGCATGACTGACGTGCATGCTACCTTGCTGTTGCCCGTGACATCGCCGCCGCCGCTGCTGCTATTGCTGCTGCTGGTAGTGTCATAAGTGCTGCTGCTGCCATAAGCATCTCTGCACCAGCCAGTGCCAAAATCTATCAACTCGCCAAGGAGCTGCACAGACTGCGCCTGTAGTAATCCCCTCTGTTCATCAACAGCTGTTGATGCTGACACTGCTGCAGATCCCCCACAGGTGTCAGCTTGTGCAGCTGTGCAATCAGCCAGTGTGATGGCTGCTGATGCCAGCTGGCAAACTTTCAGAGCAGTGACTGCAAACTTGAAGGCAGGAGCACCAACAGCACCGCCAGGGCCTTGCAACCGCTGGCCACTGGCAAGCACTGCTGCTGTTACCTTGTACAGAAAGGGCAGCAGCAGCAGTGGTGCCTGCTCAATTGGGTGATCAAGTATGCCTGGAAACAGCTGTATGGAGTTGCTGCTGTCTTCAGGGCTTGCATCCCGCTGCTGCTGCTGCTTCCATGCTGCTGGTACCAAATGACATGCCTGGGCATGGATGACGGCCTCGAAAGCTGTGAGTCTGATCAGGTTGGTGTCCTCTGTTGATTGCAACACTGCAGCAGCGATATGCTTGGGCTCAACTGCAAACAGCACAGCAGACAGCAGTACAAGGTGATTACACTCACCAGGCTTCACATGAGGTTAGGGATACCACAGCATGGCCGGCTATGATGTGAACGCCCAACTGGTGAAGCTGCATATTGCACCGCAGAAAAAAAGCAGCATAACACAACGCCTCACGCATAAGGACTAAACCCAGCCATGAGTAAGGTCGTGGTCCTCAGGTGCAGTTGAGGTTTCTGGCACACAGGACATCAGCACACGCCGGCTGCGGCGGCATCTAGATGCTGTTCTTAAGGTGTTGCAGCGTGAGAGCGTCTTACCAGCCTGACACACAGTGAGCAGCAAACTCCCATAGTAGTGCAGCAGGCTGAGGCGGTCGGTCTCCATCTTATAGGAGCCTGGACCCTCCTCCTGCTGCTGCTGCTGCTGCCCATCCTGCTGTTGCTGAGGTTGAGTCTCCAGCAGACAGTAGATGACTGCTCGCGGCAGTTGAGTCACCACAGGCTGC
>NSMO01012617.1:15868-27419 GCA_002588565.1 Coelastrella sp. UTEX B 3026 | reverse complement strand
ACTGTTCAACACCCTAACAGCTTGTGCAGCAGCAGCATAAACCCAGGGCTGTAGGGCATAACACTACATGATATAAGCGTCTTACTGCTGTAGCTCTGTGGCTAAATGCGTTGCTGAGCACATATGAAAACAGTGTCAGCAGGTTTGGCTCTGAGCCGGTACAGTGTATCATTATGAACAGCCAAGTCACATGTGATAACTTTCACTTTGTCAGCTTCCAGGAAGTCAATCCAGGGGCAATGTATAAACATTTGACTCGCAGCCTGTCAATTGACTCGCCGGTCGAACTGTGTGCCTTCAGCATGAGACCGTCTCAGTGACTCCACACGCTTTTAGCGCGGAAAGTTTGACCAATGTCATAGCAAGCAGGATATATGTATATACGTAGCTGCAAATAGCCCGCTCACTGTAGCTCGGACAGATATACACACATGTACAGTGCCACGAGCATTCTATAAATGGCCTTCGGAGTCATCAGTTACAAAGTCTCACGACTTTAATCACGAAAAGGACAACAAAGCCGCATCGCGGCGGTACGTGGCCGACTACAATGCGATAAGCCCGCCCTTGTGCTCGCCAGTCACGTTCTTACATCCGCTGCCAACACGGTCCGCTCGCAGTTGCCCCGGGCTGGCGCGGCGACCCACACCGGCTAGCGGACGCTTTACGATACGATTCTGTACCTGCAAGGCAAGTTTCGAAACAGTGTTAACCGACGGACAGTTCACCAAGAACGCCGGGTATCACACACATTACCAGCCATACAACGGTGCAATACTGCAAGCTGGTACCTGCTGACAGCGTGCGCAACAACGGGGGGCACAATCATGCGCTAGGATGGCACCTGAAACACCTGTTGTTGGACACCTACCTTCGCAAGCTCATAGCCCTCGCCAGCAAGCCAACATGCACAGCTGCTCTTGCCATTAGATCTCCATGCCCTGCACAAACAGAATAAGGAATGTGGTGAGGTGACAATACACTGAGGTCCCTTAAACCTACATGCGATCCCAGACCACAAGCCCTCGCAGCATGGCATGCTCCAACAGTTTCACGTGATAAGACAGATGACACAACTGTCATGCCGTATGTAATACCTCGGTCAACTGGCACAATACATGTGCACGGGCAGCAACAGCGGTGTCCTCATTGATGCCGCATGATGCTAACTGCCCAACACTCCCTGTTTCTGCCAGGCGCTGCGTGAAAGCAAGCGCGTAGAGGCCGCAGCTATGGCTGTCTGTCTGGTTGGGAATGTCTTGGGGCCCAGCACAAACCCTTGCCCAACTGCTGGTATTGAGAACAATGCCTCTCTTGAAGCGAGCCTCAAGCTCCAGGTAGCGGCAGAGAGCTGTCATGACATCATGCGGATCCTCACCCTGCAGACGGTCCAACAAACATGGCATTGTGTATGGCTGTTATTATGCAACATGTATCCTTGGAATGCAGGAACTGCCAAGACACAGCATTGGGGTCCTGACAAAGTCCAACAAAACACAATATTGATACATGGCAACCCAGCTGACATCAGAGACACGGAAACGCAAGACAACAGGCTCAAACACACACGACTTACAAACAGTGGGTCAATGTAAATGATGCGTTGTTGCTGCAAGTCGGCTACCACAAGGACCCAGTGATGCGGCAGGTGACAGGGCACCACCACCAGCCGGCAGTCGAAAATGGACTGTTTCAGCTGGCCTGTCATGGCCAGCTTCCGTGGTAGTGTGTGCCGTGCCACATTGTCATAGACCAGCTTGCGGCGCATGCGGAGGGATCCTTGAAAGCCCAGGTATAGCTTCTCCATGAAGAAGGTGTTGTAGATATGTATAGGCGGAGCTGAACCAGCTAATGCCAGCTGCATATTGTGCTGCAGAATGCGACTGAGCATTTCATTCATCACTTCGTCATTGAGTTCCTCCTCAGGCCGCAGTGTGCGCAGGGATCCCTTTGTGAGGTGCAGGGTTATTTGCTGCTTCTGCTGTTCTGATGTTAGAGACTCCAGCCTATCCAGACTACGTTGATAGCGTCTTGTCATGTCAGCGGTGGCCTCCCAAAGCTGCAGTCCCTGCAAATAATCACCACAGTCTCTGAGCCATGCTGCCAAAGAACCTGTCTGCACAAAGGCATGAGCAATACAAGCTTGGGTGGCCAAAGTGTTGGGTCTGACCCTGGCTGTAAGAAAACTGTTAGGCACAAGCCGCTAAAGCGCAACAGCAATAAAACCCGGCTCCTAGGGTTTACCGTTTCTGCTAGTGGTGCGTTATCTGGTGCAGGTACAGCCTGGGCCAAGAGCTCCGCGGCTTGCATATCAGCTGGGAGTTCAGCACTCCGTGTAGGATCAGCTGCTGTGCCTGCTACTGCAGTAGCCTCAGCAGCTGCTGACTCAGACTCCACTGCAGTCAGGAATTCATCTGGGTCAGGATCACCATCATCAGGCGAGCCATATGGGTCATCACTGTCAGCTGCACCTTCAGCATCATGTTGCAGAATTTCATCTGCAGCTGCCAAGATGGCGTCCTCCGTAAGTGGTATGTCATCTGATGCATTTGCACGCTGAGTTACCTGCACAAACAAGGCTTCTGCAGCAGCTTGCAGACGTTGCAATCCCGCCAAACGCCCCGACAACAACATGCGTTTGCCCAATTGAAAGCTTACTGCATTGTGAGCTGAAGCAAGGCTGCAGTTCAAGTCGCGCTGCTGCTCAACTGAAAGTGTACTGCTGTCGAGCTGCTCTATCAGCAGCTCCTGCTGATCCAATTGCTGGCTTATCTCCTGCGATGCTGCATCAACTGCTTGCTGCAAAACGAGCACATCCTGATTGTAACTGGACAGTAGAGACGCCATCTCAAATCTGACCAACTTTTTCTCTTCATTAGCTGCCTGAATATCTAGTGCCACAACCCCCATGCGCTTGGCAAGTGGGCCAATGCCCTGTATGGCTGTCAGAGGTGCACCAGTTGCCCATGGAGCCTCCCCATTGCATAACAACTCCTTCAAGGAGGAAGCGGCTCCAGCACGAGACTCTGAGCTGTCTCCTACTGTCATACAGTCCCAGCTGTCTCCAGTACCTGTATACGTATGGCACGGGTACTTGTTACGTGCAAGCGGCCAACATTGCTGCAATCCGCACACATACAAAGGCATCAATGCACATTAGGGCGTCACATGGTACGCAAAAAAACAGCAATACTACTGACCTGCGGGCAATGACATGTGACTGCCTGTGCCAGCAGAACTTGGCTGCCTCAGCATACATAGCTGGAGCCACCATAACAGTCAAACACCCACCCTGATCAGAGCTGACACATGCAGCCTCGTATGCTTGCTTGACAGCGTCGTCGTCCAGCCTGAGGTGCTGCTGGTACAGCCTCAGATGTGCTACCCACGAAAGCAGTTGCTTTATGGCAGCATCCATTTTAGACCTCATTGTCTCAATGTGCTTGTCCAACTTCCTGTGCTGTCGCCGGAGGGGTCCAATGTGCTGCTGCAGCATAAGGGAGAAGAGGTGTGTGCGGGAAAGATCACCCAGTACACACTGCAGGCTCTGGACCTTGTACAAACATAGCTCTGCAAGGCCTTCCATGAACTCGCCACAGTTCAGGTCAGCGCTCCAATGTTGTGCGTGCTCTTGCTGCAGCGCCGTTAAGCGGTTTTGCCTACATATAGTGAGTTTGTTTAGCATCACAAGTCAAGCGCAAACATAGCAAAACAGAATGATGGTACTGCCTGGTGGTATGAAGCATTGTCTTTCAAACCCATCTACTTTTCGCAGCGGTTATTGCACCTTGTAATGATGCAGCTTGCCAGCCCTGTATTAAATAAACAGACATTTAGTCGAGAGATGCAAAACAACTCTGCTATGTCTGTTTTGGTCATATAGCGCTGAGGCTGGCTTGTGTGGCTTGGCTGCAATCCTGCACATAGATCAAGCTGGCCTCCATAGCAAGTAGTCTCTCAACAATACCACAACCTTCACAGTACATGCATAAGAGATGTATGTCACAACTGCTTATTGCGACATATACATTCTGCAGAGCCGGCACCAGGGCCCCCGAGTTGATAATGTCCACGCGGGTGTCCTTTGAAACAAATTGGAGCTAGTGCTTATGGTTTTGAATCAGCATTTCAGCATTGACACGTCACATTGGCGGCCCTAAACCTCCATGCAGAATCCCAAAGTCAAAAGAAAACTGCTGAATTCTGCTTTACAGGCACTTACTTGAGCCTAAGCGCTGCTGCTTTGCTCGTTTCACCCAGCACCAGGCTTGAGGGCAGGATATGGTCCAGCTGCAACATGTGCGGAGACTCCATGCCAATGAACAGCATCAACTCAGCCATTTCAGCACGCCAAGTCAGTTGCAAGCTGCCACCACTGGGACCAGTGACAGGTGGCGGCGGTAAGAGCAGTTGCTGCACCTGCATGCGGCACATGTATATAAGATACCTATCAGCTGTAGGAATAAAGTCAACCACACAACAAATGTGCTGAAGCAATGAAAGTGCACTTTAAGAACTGGTAGGCGACCAAGTTACATGGGAATATAGGCAGGGTACCTTTCAGCGCTGCTAGCATAATAGGCCGTACACTTGAGTAGCTTTGCGCCCTGCCCTATGCGCTGACAGGCTGTCCAGAAACCAAGAGCCCATTTACCCACCTCCTCTTGGCTTACATATTGAAGTGCAAGTCCTGCAAGCTGTGACTGCTCCTCCAGCGAAAGACGCTCCTGCAAGACTGCTTTGCTGTGCATGCTGACTAACAGCCGGGGCAGATCTGCCTCCTTCTTGGACCTCCAGGCCAGCATCATGACCTCCAACCACAGCTCGCGGACTGGCTTGGAGGCATACTGCAGTACCATGCCACTGAGCCCAAGGTATCTGTTGAAGATCTCAGCAGGCTCTCCTGCGCCCCTGCCAACCGCATCCACATGCTTCAACGTGTTGCGTTCAATGCACTCAGGGTTGTGCATGTTGACGTGGAACGGAGGCAGTGGCATAGCCATGGCCAGAGCCCAGGCCACCAGCAAGGCTGACCAGCCGCTGCGCAACTCAGCAAATTGACGGAAATGCGCTTTGAACTTGCAGTTGATGTCATAAAAGCTGACATAGGGCCAAACGTTGTGTATAGACATCAAGATGTGCAGCAAGCATATTGCATATGCCCACTTCTCACCAACTGGCATGTTTACAGCGGCGAGAATATGTCCATGCCTGCAATGGCAGCCAAAACAGTAAAGTAAGAAAACTTCTTATGAAATACTCCTGAAAATTGCACATTACACAAGCTTATGTCCCACCAGTTCCAATACAGTTTGACAAGAACAAGCATAAGGGAAGGCACACACTCACATTCGCGTCCTAGTATAGTACAGACCATGGTGGTGCAATGCTAGAGTGCAAGCATACTCACCAAGCATGACAACAGATAAAGAGCAAGCAGCTTGGAATACAAACCTGCAGAACATGCCCACAATGCCGCTGATGTCGTAAACCTTGGAGGACCTGCCTAGCTGCTTGTCCGCATCAAAGTCATGGCACCTGCCTGCTGCAGCTGTGCTCTTGCCGGCGAAGCTGATGAAGTCATTAACAAACTCATCTGCTACGAAGCGGACTCGAGCAAGGTTTGTGTAGGTAGTAGATGTCCCTGTGGAGTTGCAAGGTACAAGGTGCATACTGGTTTAGCCTGCAGGTTATCGTGTTCAAGCAAAGGTAGCCAAGCAAAGGCAATGCAAAAGTTGTCAAAACATGGCCTGGCAACTTGATGATAATACTTGCATAGCTTGGAAACATGGCCTACAACGGTCTGGTGGCTGATGCACGTCAAATCAGTTACGCAAGAGGCATCCGCATCAGATACAATGTCACAGCAGGCTACAAAACAACAATAACTGATGGGAGGCAGATTCTGTTGGCTGCAGGAGCCTACACAAACAAACTGCTTGTCATCCCAACCCACCGGCTTTGGCAAAGTGTGGCACTCTCCTGAGTCCATCCAAGCTGACACCATGAATGACAAGTGGCTTGGCATAAGGCTCAAATCTTACTAATGGGTTTTGCTTTGTTTTTGCCAGTGCTTCATGCCAACCATCCGGGCGCTGTCGCTGAGGTAGCCATGAGCCACCCAAACCTTGAACACCACCACCACTGTTGTTGCCAGCAGCGGCAGCAACAGCGGCATCTGCTGCCGCGATGTCAGCAGCCGATCGTGCAGCTGCTCCTGCGCGACCACTGATAGCCATGTTAAGCAGCGGCACAGGAGGCTCTGCAGCCAGGACCCCTTGCTGAACTAAGAAAGCCCTGTGCCCCCGCTTACACACACCACAGCAGCACATCATGCCTTCAGCTAGCAGACCCAATGATTTGGGATCTGACAAAGCCAGATGCAGGACAGCAAACTGGTTCAGGCTGCTGCTGAGGCTGCGCTCGAACTGCTTGCCACTTAATCTATCATCCCAAGAGCGCTTCTCAATCATATGCTGCCTTAGTGCTGCTGCTGCACCACTAAGCCCCATACGGGGCTGATGCTGTCTGGTAATCAGCAAGTGCTGCAGCAGGTCCATGTGGAACCACAGAATTGGACACTGTGATGAACTTCCAGGTCGTAGTGGGCTTACAGCACTCACAGGTGTGCTGGGGAAGCAACTGGCTTGAAATGGGTGCAGATTGAAGTATCCAATGTCACACCTGCGGCAGTGCAATCAACTCAGGTGAATGACGCACATGGCTATGGCTCTTACATGCGCATGCAAGTGGAGGCGGATAGGGGCTGAGCCTACATTCTACGTTTGAATTCACAGGAGCATCACGTATTGGCACAGGAACTTGCTAGTATAATCTAATTGAGGCGCTTGTGTATTGCTGTTATACTCAAGGCACTTACAAGTGTATACAAGCAATACACATGCCACTGTGCTACATCATAAGCCCTCGAGCACTTGCCAAGCACGCTGGCATGTAGGTTGAACGACATCTTGGCATATGTTCAAGTAGCTTGGCGACACAGCCATTGATTCGTCCAAATACACCCTGCCGTAGCGATGCACCATGCCTCCTTTCACCACACCTGAGACACTTCAGGACAGGGAGGGTGACACTGACGAGGGCAGTGAAGCTGACTACCAGCACTTCCACCTCCCGGGCCACTTCTACAAGCGGGCCAGATGTACCATCATCAGCTCTCGCTCCGCACTGAGGGCAACAAGCTGTATGAGCCTGGTCCATTATGTGACGCTTGAGGCAGCCGTGCAGCAAGGAATGCAAGTCCTGCCGTTCTGCTTGGGTGCGCATGAACCACTCTAGAGAGGAGGTGGGCTGACCATGGTGAAGCTGCTGCCAGTTGGAAGCCTCGGCTGTGCGTACGTCAGCAGTGGTCCTGCAGGGTGGGGTATTCCGGGAGCTGAACTGAAACCTTGCCAATGCAGCTGCTGCAGCACCATCTGTTGAGCCAGGGTCTATATCTGCATCCAGGTGTACGTCAGGAGTGTCGCTGATGACATCAGCAGGAGCTGGGTCGCTGGCTAACTGGTCTTGAGCAGCAGTGCCGCCCGAAGCAGCAAAAGCTCCAGCTGCTGTAGCACCTTCCGCAGCAGTCCTCCCTGCAGCAGCTGCAGCGGTCTCTGCAGCAGCTGCAGAGGCTGTTCTGCTGCTTTGCTGCCCCCTTGGTGGTGAGGCTGGTTCAGTTGCTGCAGGCTGTGCTTGTGAAGTGCCGACTGCAGGAATTCCCTGGGCACCGCTGGGCATATCTACTACAACGCGATACATAGAAAAAACAGGTTTTCTCCTGCGGCTGACACCTTCAACTGCTCTGCGCCTCTTGGCCTTCACCACCCTCCTAAAAAGCTGCTGGCGCTCGCCAGGTGCCGCTGATGCTGAGCTGCTTGCACCAGACTGTGCCTGCTGCTGCATACGCCGTTGCATTTCCTGCTGGACCCAGTGTTCTGCCTGTGTTACAGCCTGCCTGAGATCTGTCAGGGAATGATGGCCAAGAAATCGGTCCTGTGGCTGTTGCTGCTGAGGTGGCGGGGCCGCTTGTGGTGGGACTGCCTCTTGACGATGTGGTGCTGAGCCTACTGTTGGAGGTGGTGGTGCTGATGCTGGCACACCCTGTTGCGGCTGTGATTGTGGCCCCACTGTCACAGGGTGCTGCTGCTGCTGCTGCTGTGCAGGTGGCGGTGGCACCATACCAGGTTGACACTGCTGCTGCTGCTCTGCAGGTGGCGGTGGCACCACTCCAGGTCGCGGCCGCTGCTGCTGCAAGCCAGGATCTTGAGGTTGTCGCTCTTGCTGCTGCTGCCGTTGTGGTAAAGCCGCTGTGCCTGCCTTTTGCGGCCGTTCAAGTTGCTGTGAGCCTACGTCCTGAGATTCCCGCTGCTCCTCTTCCTGTGCTGTTGCTTCGTGCTTCCGTTGCTGCTTCCGTTGCTGCTGCACTGCAAGCCGCTTCAGGTGCAGGAAGCAGCAAGCAGCATGCACATCAAGCAGCTGCTTCTGACAGCCGCAGCAGCAAACAATCCCCTGCTCGATGTGGTATTCATGCCGAGGCTGATCGCTCCCCATCAGGTCAGAGCAAGTAGGGCATTCTGGCCAGACACCATTAGCAAACTGGCTAAGCTCCCCTGACGACAATTGCTGCAGCCATGCATTGCTGGGCTCTAGCAGCCTTTGTTTGTTGAGCCGACATTCTGCACCCAGCGGGTCACGATAGGTGACCCAGCTGGCAGCTGACATGCCTTCCACTGAGTAATCAAGCAGCATATGCTTGCAGCGCTGCTGGGTGGAATCAGCTAAGCTTGCGGTTTCATACGAACGCTGCTACAAGAATCTCCTGCTGAGCCACTGCCGCTGTGATGATGTAATTCAAGGTGCAGCTGGCGGGCGATTCTGCTGCTTTCTTACTGCGCAGTAACTGCAAGCAATGAAGGGGCGCCTGCAGCAGCACACAGGGCAGCACAGAGTGGTGAGGAAGACTGGACTCACCGAGAACATTATCAGAATAGATTCAAGCATCTGCATTGCGTAAAGATGTGGGGCTTGAGGCTCTGTGCAGTTGAAGTCCATCACGTACAGCAGCAGCTGCCAACTGCCTTGCAGGTTATTGGGAGAGCCAGCAATGACGCGCACGGGTTGCTATGTTACCAACTCGGTGAGCCTGCTGCACATGCTTGCAGCAGCGAAGCATATGGCACACGTTCAAGCGCTGAGGCGTGCAGCAACATCTGTTGCGTCATGTGGCAGCAGTCGTTGGACCAGCAGTGGGTCTTGCTCTACTACTGAATCTGAGGGCTTCCAGTAACACCGGTGCAACCAGAAACACCTTTGCATCTGTTACTTTATCGTTCTCGATGCACTGATGTAAGCACTAAACGTCTGCATCAGACCAACCTGTTGATGGCAACAGAGAGCACTGTACACTGATGCTGACAGCCCGCTGACGTGTGCTCGCCAGGCCTGTAGCTAAACACCAGGTTATGAAATGATAGTTGAGCTGCAACAGCGAGCGGCCGGACCAGACACAGCAAAGTGCAGTGTTCGAGACAGGCCCAGCAGCAAGAACGCGCTTTATGCCTAGGGATCAGACGTTGCAGCGAATGTGAATCTTAAGTGAACAGCTGTCCGCAGCTGTTTAGTAAAAATCATTGTATTGAACGCATGGTGGTTTCATCGCTGATTCAAATAACTGTACTTCGGTGTGGTACAGAGTTAGTTGAGCGAACTCACATGCCAAGCGCAGATGACTGCCGCAATAATCCAGAACAATTATCAACGTGCATGCACAATCATCAATCTGCAAGCACAATCAGCTGGCTGCTAACCTGCAACAGCTTCCAAAAGTGCGTTTGGCTTGCTGCCCGCTTTCAGCATTTCTGTTTTGCTGCTGTTTTTGTGTCAGTGCTTTGGAAGCAGCAAAGCGTCGCTTTTGCGTTCAACGTTAATCGCACCCTGCGATACTGGGGTATTAAACCATTAATCGGCCCTCCCTCGCGGACCCCTATTGTGTGATACCTATCGCACATTGCGAGCTGACACTGTCACGTGACTAGTACTGCCTTCACCTGTCACCTTGCTGATGTGATGGCCTCATTGTCTCAGAGCCAGTTTCAGAGCATTTTGAAGGCAAAACGTGCGTGTTTAAAGCCCCAGAGCTCCGGTGGCGTGCCGCTGACGCGGCACAAAGTCGTCCCCCGCCCCCAGGCACCCAAACTCGTACCCGGGCCGCCCCCCCCCCCCCCCCCCGGGCACCCAAGAACCCAGGACCGCTGCTCGCCCCAGTGGGGTACAGCTGCGTCATGTAAACTTCGCTTGGCGCCACACACCCGTGCAGAGGAACTAGTTACTGGGTGTACCAGCTTCACCTCGCCCTACTGTCTGGTGTCCAGCTGGTGCTACGTGGATTGTCATACCATTCCGGCTGTTGAGCAGCGCGTTGTGCCTGTTCGGGTGTTGTCGCACCTGATGTAAGTTTTGGTCCCGGCGAGCCCTAGTTACAGACTGAAGTAGCAAGGGAACGTCGTTGCGCGCAAGCAGGCTCAAACGATAGGATGTACTTCAGCACCGTACTTGCACCCTACGCCTGGCTTTGGTGGACGGTGGCCTTCCTTTACAACCCAGCTGTGCTTGCTCTCCAAAAGGTCGCTCCTCGCCTTACCCCTTGGCATCAAGCAGTCCGGAAAGCATGGGGTGTCTGGAATGCGGCCTTTGCAGTCTTCTCACTGCTGGGGTTCAGGGCCACATACAGGTGAGTGCTGTAGCAGTAGCGGTTTGTGATCTGCTCCGCTCTTGCAGGTTGCTTGAGACTTGACTCGCAAGATATGCCACATTCAAATGATTTGGTGCTGCTACGTGGCGTGCCTTTCCGTCCTTGCAGCTATGCCTGATCAGCATAACCTTACCAGGTGCTAGCAAGAGAAGACAACAGCAGCAGCGGGCAGGTATCACCAAGAGCAGGCAGTGCTCTCAAAGGTCGGAACTGCCTGAGCTTTTGACTTCTAGCTACATAGGCTACAGCCTCAGTAAACACTGCAGACACTGCAGCAGTAATCACTCCTTGATACCACCCTGCCACTGCTGTCGCCCTGCTGCAGGGTATATGGCCATATGCTCAGCACCTTCTCACAGCTCTGCATTGCAGACGGCCCTGCAGCTGCAACTTTCTGGGCAGAGCATTACGTTGGTCCAGTTTATACATGGGTGCTATTGTTCATCATCAGCAAGCTGTTTGAGCTTGGTGACACCCTCTTTCTGGCTGCTCTGGGCAAGCCCGTCATCTTTCTGCACTGGTAAGAGCTTCCAAGGGGCTCCAACAGCATGCTCGCATTCATGGCTTCAGCTGCAAAGGCAGGGACTGTGGGCAGCATTTTTGCGCCAGCACCATGCACCGCCGCACGCACTGTGCACCTGCTTCCTGTGTGTCTCAACACTGTGTGCTGCAGCAGCAGTTGGCATGTGATGCCCCCTGTGATGCCACCAGGGGGCACAACTCACAGCATATGCGTGGGTACTGAGTTACTTCCCGCCCAACATTGCAGGTACCACCACCTCACCATCCTGGTCTATA
>NSMO01012617.1:0-15530 GCA_002588565.1 Coelastrella sp. UTEX B 3026 | reverse complement strand
ACCCTCTTTCTGGCTGCTCTGGGCAAGCCCGTCATCTTTCTGCACTGGTAAGAGCTTCCAAGGGGCTCCAACAGCATCTCGCATTCATGCTTCAGCTGCAAAGGCAGGGACTGCGGGCAGCATTTTTGCACCAGCACCATGCACCGCCCCACGCACTGTGCACCTGCTTCCTGTGTGGCTCAACACTGTGTGCTACAGCAGCAGTTGGCATGTGATGCCACCAGGGGGCACAAGTCACAGCATATGCGTGGGTACTGAGTTACTTCCCGCCCAACATTGCAGGTACCACCACCTCACCATCCTGGTCTATATGTTCGTTGGGGGGCTCAACTGGCACCCTTACATGATCAGCGGCATTGTTTGGAACTATGGGGTGCATGCTGTAAGTGTAGGATGGCACCATGTTGGAGCGCCCGTGCAGCAAATTGCACGTCATGCTGCCTGAGCCTTCAGGCCTCACCCCCAGTTGAAGCTTGCAGCCCTTCAATGCTTTTTGGGCCTCCATTGGCAGCCAAAGCCATGTTTTGCAGCCTCATACACCTATATGCCATGCTGTGCTGCAGGTGATGTATGCCTACTATGCAAGCTCTTGTTTTGGCCTCAGGTGGCCAAAATTCCTGGCCCGCAACATCACTACACTGCAGCTGGCCCAAATGTTTGCCAACCTGGCCCTGCTGGTTGGAACCTTCCTGTGCTGCGGTGTGAACAACCACATCACCCTGTGGCCCTCCACCGCCATGTACGCAGTCTACGCCTGGCTTTTTATGGAGCTGTACCAAGAGAGGTACAATAAGAGGCGAGCGGCGCGTGCGGCTGAGAAGGCTGCTGCCACAGTCCAGCAAGGTGTGCATACTCTTTGGGGCTCCTCCACCCGTACAACAGTGTTGCTCAGTGCTGTATGCATACTGCACGCTTGCTGCATGTGAGGGTCCGTGCATGCATTGTGCAAAGTTGCTGTCTGACTCGCATACACAGGGCATCACATGCTTGCATCAGGTCTGCATGAGTCTTGGGGCCAGCTGTTGGCAGTGACACTGCCACTGGTTTGTCTGTGTTGCTTCACAGAATCAGCACAGACCTGGCAGAGCTTTGTCACCATTGACGGCTTTGACTACGACATCACAGAGTTTGCCAAAATGCACCCTGGGGGCGGCGTGATCAAGCAGTATAGGGGACTAGATGCTACTGCTGCTTTCAGGGAGTTTCACAGGTGAGCAGCGCAGGGTGCACTCGACTGCGACAGGCTGCAATCCCATCTGTAGGCTCCCGCAGGCTGCAATCTGTCAGCCCTGTACATCAAACATTGTTGTCTGAGAAGTTCTCGTTGGGTCTTTTGTAAGAAGTTCTGACACAAGACCCAACGTTACTGTGCTGAGACCAGCAACATGCAGGCCAGCAGGTCTTCAGCTGACAGCAATCTGTGCCTCGCTTGCTCAGCTTGTTGCGCCAGTTTGTTTGCCAACCCAGCACCACTGCTTCTACATTGTTCGCCAAGCATGCTCAGATCCGGTGGGCCAGCTGCGCTTGAACATAGCTGCTGCGTCACGCTGTTGTTGATGTCTGCAGCAACAGCAAGAAGGCTGGCTTGGTCCTGCGCAGTCTGTCCAAGCGCCCTGCAGCCACTTCCTCCCGCAGCCGCAAGGTGAGCCCGCCTTGCGCTTGTTCAGCCATGCCTGTGGCATGTTTGCTTAGCATCGTGCCAGGCTGACACCTGGCATCGCCCATCATGCACGGTGCCTGATCACCTGCCTGGGCACTTCAGGCTCGTCTCAGTGGATCAAACTGCTGCACCTATTGCAAGCAGCACTGTGCTTGTGTCATCAAGCAAACAAAATTATGTGCGTGCAACATCACGTGCGCACATGAATGATGTGACTCAGTCAGCTGAGCTTGGGGCCCCTGCTTGCGCAGGCACACTCAGAGCACACCAATGGTGCCAGCGACAGCTGCAGCATGTCAGCTGATGAAGCATGTGCAGCAGACTGCATTCAAAGTCGCTTGGATGACACAGCCAAGTCGACCTCAACCAACAAGGCGCAGCTTGCTGAGGTCAAGACATACAACAGCAGCCCAGTGGCCTCTCCACAGTCCGGCATGGATGACGCTGCCATTTTGGCTGACTTTGCAGTTTGGAGGGACAGCCTGGTTGCCAGGGGCTTCTTCAAACCGCGTCCGATGTGGCAGCTCGTGTGGTTCCTGGCTGAGCCTCTGGCCATCACTGCACTGGGATGCTGGATGATGAAGGCGGCAGGCAGTGTGGTGCCTGGTAAGCTAGATTTGGTCTTGATTTGGCAGTTTGCAGTGGCTGCAGCTAGTAGGATGGGACGGTATGTTTGGCGCCTGGCTACCCTACAAGCAGGCTCACAGGGTGGCGTGCTATGGTTGGCGCCTGGCTAATTTGTATCAGCACGCATTCAGTGGCTGTGCAATGGCGCCGTCTTGACGGCCAAGATACACCCCCTTGTGCTGCAGCAGCTCGCAACAACATGCACTGTCAGAATCACACTGGTGAAGCATCTGCTGCTGAGTTGGTTTGTTGCTCTCAGCCTGGCCTAGCAGGTGCAGTCACACCACTGAGGTTGTGCTGCGTGCCCGCTGTTTGATCTTGGTGTGTGCACTTCAGGCGTGCTTCTTCTCGCGATGGCCAACGTGCGCGCGGGCTGGATCCAGCATGAGGGAGGCCACAACAGCGTGACAACCAACATCAAGGTGCGCACGGGCCCCAGATGCTGGCCACAGGCTGTCGCTTGGATCAGCTTGGCAACAGCTCAAAGCCCCAGTGCTTCTACAGACCTAGACCTGGGTCCGCAGATCTGGGTCGGGCGTATGCACACTGGCCCGTCGTGGTGACATTCTCAGGGCGTTGTCTTGTGCCACACACCGGATGCTGCACAAGCATGAGCTGAGGCTGTGTGTACATATGCTGCAGGTTGACAAGCTGATCCAGTCACTTGCAATCGGACTTGGCCTATCTATGAGCGGCTCGGTGTGGAACAGCATGCACAACAAGCACCATGCAACACCAAACAAGGTGGGTGGCGTGGTGGCTGCTGCT
The DNA here is from genome assembly GCA_002588565.1 of Coelastrella sp. UTEX B 3026. Taxonomy (NCBI): domain Eukaryota; kingdom Viridiplantae; phylum Chlorophyta; class Chlorophyceae; order Sphaeropleales; family Scenedesmaceae; genus Coelastrella; species Coelastrella sp. UTEX B 3026. The sequence goes on along the minus strand of NSMO01012617.1, from coordinate 12,475 downwards.
GCGTGCAGAACCTGAGCTGCAACTGTGTACGCAGCAAGGCAAACATCAGGTTTGCAACCCCCTTTGCAATCCCGTCCCTGCCAGCATGATGTGACTACTGAGTAATCTTGCTAAGCTTCATTTTCAGGGGTGGCCTGGGTGCTGCTGCAGATCAACCATGACATCGACTTGAACACCCTCCCGCTTGTGGCCTTCTACAAGGGCTGCCTGGAGAAGGACAGCAGGGCCCGCGGGATTGACAAGCCGCTGCTGTTGACGTGGCTGAGGGGCCAGGTACGAACCTGGCAGCAGCCCCCGGGGGGGGGGAGCTGGGGTTACATAGCTCCTCCAACGGCGACTTTCAGGGCCACACGCGCTGATGCACAGCCTACCCAGTCCATGATCCTCAGCACGCATAGACACAATACATTGTGAATTTTTCCGGTTCCACTTGCAGCAATTGCGCTTGCTGTTTGTGCAACTTGCAGGCCTACACTTTCCTCCCTCTGACTACCATGGCAGTGTCTGTCTTGTGGTGGTTCTTCCTTCACCCAATGAAAGCCTGGAGATCAGACAGGCTGGGGCTGCTGGTTATGGTTGCCTCTCATGTGATCAAGCCTGGACTGTTTGTTGTGTTTGCTGGCACGTCCTTCCTGCGCGGGTACCTGCTGATGATGGCAGCCTACTGGTTCACTAGTGAGTGTTCAGTCCCGCGTCTTGACAGTCTGAACAACACGGCGCCGCTGTGTATCTGTTGCTGGCGTCACAACCTGCCGGTTACTGCCTGTGTGCCACAAAGCGCATTCAGCACTCAATGCTGTCTGGATGACAAGCAACCCATGTATGCGCCGAGCCTCTGTACCAGCCCTCACTGTTTATGTTAGCACTCTGTTGCACTTCAGGTGTCCACATGTTTGGTCACTTTTCACTGTCTCACACCTTCATGCCAGTAGTGGAGGAGAACGACCAGCCCAGTTGGGTGCGCTTTGCGATGGAGCACTCAGTGGACATCAGCCCAGGCAACTGGCTTGTGGACTGGATCATGGTGAGTCCAGTGCACACGTGTTCAGTGGATGACAGTGTGCACGGGGGTCCTGGCATAGCAGCAATGTAGGCGTGCAGCTGCAATCAGTGATTGGGTGTCACACAAGAAACATCGCCCGTTTGGGGAGCCAAGAAGATCTTAACTGGGCAAAGCAGTACCATCAATATCATGAAACATTGATATCGGGGCGTGCGTGATACAGTCCCTGATGCGTTTGTTTACTGGCTAGCCGATTACACACACAAGAGCAGAGCTTGCCATTGCAGTGCACCAGGCGTTCGGCCTCCAAGGATGGCATGCGCATGCTTCACAATGTGTGCCAGCTGCGTGTTTCCCTGGCGTGGTACATGGTGGCCGGGTCACAAACTCATCCGTGGCTGCTTGTGCTGCTGCTGCTGCCATGCTCGTGCTGTGTCCCAGGGCTACTTGAATTACCAGGTCATTCACCACCTGTTCCCAACCATGCCCCAAAGCTACGGTCCCCAAGTCAGCCGTGAACTCAGGATCAAGGCCAAAGAGTGGGGCATTGCGTATACCACGGTAGGTTGTCTGAGCTACAGCCTCGGCTCCACGGAATGAGACACCCGTTCTGTGGGCGTCATTGCTGCAATGTGAAAGACCAGCTGTAAAGCTGGCGGGGGATGGTGTAGGCACAGGTGCCCACAACCAGCCCCAATGCTCGGTTTAATCACCTTGCAGAGCTTCGCGGTAGACCCTCTTTTTACCACCTGTAGAGCAATGGGTGGGGCTAGTTTGCACCCAGTATGAGTTGGGCTTGTCTCAAGCCCCATGCATTTGCCGGCCCAGGGCAGGTGTCCCATTCCTGTCGGCCCCTGGTGTAAAGCTCAAACCCGGGGTTTCGCAGGAGCACGTGCCATTCTGCAGCCAGCACCATGCAGGGACTGCCACGGCAGAAAACACATGCTGCTGGCCGATATCCTTTATCTGTGAAAGCTGTGCCACAGGGGGGTGGGACTGGCTCAGGTGGCAATCACAGCCCGCAGCACATGCATATCGAGTGAAGGATCAGTAAGGCATGCGGTGGCACCTCAGGTGGCACCTCAGGCTGATGACACAATGCAGGCCGTGCGCAACACACTGTGTGGGCAAGCTGACACAGTGTGGGCCTGGCTGTGCTGTGCAGGTGTCGTATTCCACTGCGTGGACAGCTATGCTGGCCAACCTTGATGCAGTTGGCAAACACTACTACGCCTTGGGCGCTGCTGGAGACCTCAAAAAGTCCACCTAAGCCGTGCAGTGGCAGGTCCACAGCACTCCCACTGGGAGACAGAACCTCCAGCAATTGGCAGCCAATGCTCAGCCTGGCGTGTAGTACGACTGCATAGTATGGTAGACTATGTAGGGAACTAGTCAAGCAAGCGATGCATGGCATTGCTGTCTGCCGTGACATCGCATGATGCCATCATATGTGGGTTTACCGTTGCTCATTGGTGGCACTTTGCACTGCACGTTGCACATGCCTCCTTGCACCCCTTGGTTCCTCTCTGCACCATGCTTGAATTCACAGGCTGGACTTGGAGCACAATATTCTCTGCATGGGTTGATCATGTACTGTGTCGGAGGGATGAAGCAACATGGTGTTGTGAATGGTGTTTGTGTAGCACGGCCGTTTGCAGGTCATTTTTTGCCAGCGTCCGATGGTCCGTCCAAGCCTCAGGGAGCATCACTGGCTAGTACTGCCTTGTCATTGGCTAGACTAGCAGCGGCTAGCAACTCTTCCAACGCCGCCGCCAACCAGCGAGGCGGCTGCACAAGGTTATCGTGTGTGGGTATGCATCTACTGTTTATCATCATGTGTCCTTGCAACAGGCATTCAACAGCCCGGAAGTTAAACAATGCACACCGCCAGGCCTACTTAAGTACTTTGAGGAAAATGGTGTGCCAGCAACTGGTTTCGAGTATACTAAACAACTAGTTTTGTTCTTCTGCAACACTGCTCGCCTTGCACGTGACTTGTCAGGTGATGCGGTGTCTCAGTTTACTATTGGTGATCCTGCAGAGATACAGTGTGTGTGTGTGTGTGAACATCCCGTGCGAGGTCAGTGGTTGCGAGACAATGTGTTCATACCCGCCAGTAGAGACCATGTAGTCACATTTGACTCGCGTGTTTTGGATGGCACATCCGCTGAGTTCCAGCAACTCTTCAAACAGGGTTACAAGCACAGGCCTGAGGAGTTGAGTGTCACTATGACACAACAAGTTGGACGTGATGTAGTGTCTAGTCTGAGGTCTGGTATTGAAAAGTTTGTGAATGCCACGGTTCATATACATCACAACATGGGCAACATACCTTTGTTAGTACAAAAGGGGTGTACTGGTATTGAACGTCAGTTGAGTGCTTATAAGCTTATACTTAAGTTTCGGGATGGTCAGGTTTTCGACAACCAATCCAAACCCCATGAACCAGGGACTGTGCTTACGAAATGGCGTCGTGCTTATAAGCAAACTGTTAGGAACTTACATCAGTGTCTGCGATCACCGCTGCTGATGAGTTGGGTAAGAACTATGTGTGGGTGTGCATTCAATTGTATGTTACGTTGATTTTGCAGGATTTGAACACTGGAGGTTTCTATCTTCGTGTTATGGCCGACGACGACACAAGTGCTATTGACAAAGTTGCTGCTGAGTTGGTGCAAGCAGTTAACCTGTTTGCCAAAAACATGTACAGTAATTTCACTGATGCCATGTTACTGCAGCACATGTGCTTGTTACCGTATGCCGCTGCTTTGGTCAAGCTGCACAAGTCCCCATTACAGTTTAGGTTTCTGGCCTGTAGCAGCAAAAACGGCTTGAAGGTAGTAGCTTTGTGATTGACTGCATTGTTGTCTAGTATTCATCGTGACCTAGTCTTGTGGTGGCGCAAACTTCTGTCTAGACTAGGTGTCAGTTGGCGACAATTGCCACCGTGGTATGCAACTAGATCGGCACAAGTTGTGGCACTGGTGAAACATCTCAATAAAATGTGTGTGCGCCACTCAGATTTTGTTCGAGGTTCTGGTTGGCAGGGTTTTGATGTTGTCAAGTTGTACACCAATACCCCACAGGATGATTTGTTTCAATCCTTATTCGCCCTGCGTACCAATAGTATTGGGAGAGCTGGTGTCGGACAAACATACTTCACAGCGCAATGGTCCCAGGACCCGGATTTACCAGGTCTTTAAGGACACCACGTATGGTGTTGTGTGGTGGGATGTGACGTACCAGATGGGGAACTGTCGGTTTGGTGTGACACAAGTGCAATTGGTGCCAATTGAGCTACAAACTGGCATACTATTGATGGTGCACAACATCAGATAGACTCGAGATATCTGCAAGTGCACTGCTATGGTTTGGAGGTGAAATGTACCGCCACCCCCCCCCCCCCCCATGCAGAACGCTGAGAGGGTCAGCATTTGCATTGACATGAATTGCTTGCATGTATGGGATCTAGGTTGTATGGTGGGATAGCATGCCCGGTTAATGCACAACCATGCTGTAGGCCACACAATATACATCCTAGTTGCCAATCAGCTGCATCTACATGATCAAAGGCTACTTCAAATCAAGCTTGAGCAAGTATTACACTGCAGCAAAAATGTATGTGCATATATGTACCAACAACATGTACTACTTACGTAGTACGGCCTGTGCCAAATATCAGACTGCCAACTGAGGGCGACTCCCCCCCCCCCCCAAACAGTAAATACTGAACACAATATGTAAGCACATCCTGGCTGAGCTACGGCACAATGATGGTATTGACACAAAGTGACTGAGTGACAACACTACAAGGCTACAACCACCCCAAGAGCTGCAGCTGCTTAGAAGCAATGTTGTTGTTGTTTGGTGGCCATGAACCATTTTATGAGATAGAAACAATGCTGGTATTACCTTGCCCTAGGGTGCTTGTGACCCATGGTAGGTGACAAGGGCTGAACCCATGCTACTGCTGCGGGGCGGGAATCGCATGAGCACTGCCCCCCTGGCTTCTTGCTGTATGCTGTTACTGCTGCGGGGCGGGAGTTATCACACCGCTGACCCACCTGGGGCGGGAATTGCATGACCGCTGGACCCCTGGCTTCTTGCTGTATGCTGTTACTGCTGCGGGGCGGGAGTTATTACACCGCTGACCCCCTGGGGCGGGAATCGCATGACCGCTGGACCCGTGGCTTCTTGCTGTATGCTGCTACTACTTCCTATGGGAGGGGAAAACGGGACGAACACTGATATGAAGGGCCCGTGGACTGTTGTTTCGAGCAAGAGTTGATCAAAGCTCAATCAAAGCGTGTCAAAGCATGTCCCGCACTCTTGTCAGTCCTACTACATTCAGGGCGCGTGTAGTTCACCATTGTGACAACCTCAGCCAGATATTGTTGTATCATATGAGAGCCACATAACGGCTGCTGTAGTTGAGTTCAGCTGATATCACGCTGCCAACTGTCGGGCTGTGAGTACCTTGCAAGGTAATGTGCGAACTGTAATTGGTACGAACATCGTGACTGTCGCATTACGCATAACCTCGTATGATTGTTGTATCATACGTTCAATGATGATTCATAGCTTCCAGATCGAATCGGCAGACGTTCGTCTAGCCTCGTAGCTTCCCGCTACATACCTCCCCCCTCAGGTCGCTGACTGTCCTCATGTCAGCCCAAGACCAAGAGGCAACTGCATTGCAAATAATGCTGATCAAAGCGCTGGCGCCAAAGTGGTTCATGAGTCTTGGTCATCCCCCAAACCTTTGCTGGGTTGCAGGGAGATCCGCGTACCTCCTTGGGTCAGATCGGACTTAACAGGCTTCACTCCCCCAGCATCGGTACGGCACTAAGTGCATGACCTCGACTGAAAGCTGCTCGGTCTGATCAAGATATGGGTGCACAGGTGAATCACACGATCGGCACAGCCAACCAAACTGCTGACTGACCGCTGAGTCGACTGTAGCGTACGCGTATTGCCGCACTCGTTCATCGAGTGGTTTGTGCACACCTCAAAAATCAACATAGGTCAAGTCTGTTCTGAAAGGTACTGTTGTGGTGTCAATCATCACGCTGCAAAGTGCTGGCGCGTCGCTGCGGACGCGGATTCAATCGCTGACGGGTTGCAGCTGGCAAAGCATTCTTAACAGAAGTAAAAACTTCATAATACTTTGTGAACATGTATTCTGCTGGTCAAATTCACGGGCTCTTTTCTGGCTGCGAGTCACTGCAGGTTGTCGATTTGTGTGAATATCTCTGCGATTCTGACGGCTGACACCCTTGTTTCGAGCAACACCTTGGTTCACACGTCCATCATATGCTCGGAGAGCCTCAGGACAATTTTGACAATTATCCTCGGGTTCCCAGGTGTTATACGAATGATCATAGCCTTTCCACTTCACCAGATATTTCCTGACATACACTGTCGTCTTATTGCAGTTCTTTTTCTTGTTCAAAGGTACGTCCTGATGATTCAAGATAGCTTCAACTTCATATTCCATTTCGTTATCAATCATCTCGGGAGGTGGCGGAGGTGTAGTCCGACCCGGAACATACTCTTTCAGCAGAGATGAGTGAAACACCGGATGAATTTTCAAACTGTCCGGTCACTGCAATTTGAAAGCCACATTGTTGACTTTGTTGATGATGTCGAATGGCCCAATCCATCTGGGCAGCAACTTGGGAACACCTTTCATTTGAGCTTGATATTTTTGGTATGCAGCATGACTTGACTGCCAACATCGACTTTCAAGTCTGCTTTATTCCGATCTGCATAGGCTTTCTGACGTTGCTGAGCTGCTTGCAAACATTGCTTAGCCTGTTTCACTGAATCATGAATAGTAGTGGCAATTCTGTCAGCTGTGACAGAACGGGTGTCGCCGGATTCTTCATTTGTTTCAAGTATCAAATCCAAAGGTAAGCTGGGCCTTTTGCCATAATTCAACACAAATGGAGTCTCTGTTGTTGCCCTTCTAGGGCAACACAGATCAGCCATTTAGTGTTTGGTTGGTTATATTGTGCGCTTCGCTCGAGTGTTTCCTGCTAGTGCTTCCGAGAGGTTGGCATCCTAGACGGCATTCGCAGCATGCTTTAGCGGAGCTTAGCTGGAGAGGTCGGAACACATGTGTACACATGTGTACACATTTATTTTGCTTTGATACTTTCATGGTAGGAGTCATTGATGGCAAATTCTACCAGAGGGAGAAGATCTTCCCAGTTACTCTGAGCAGGATCAATGAAGTGACGTAACATGTCTTCGAGTACACGGTTAAATCTTTCAGTTTGCCCGTCTGGTTGCGGGTGAAACGCAGTACCCAACTGCATAGTCACCCCTAATCTATCTGTTAGGGCCTGCCAGACCTTACTTGTCCATATAAATCCCCTGTCACATTTAATATCTCTTGGTAGTCCATGACTCCTGAACACATGCTTCAAAAAGATGTCAGCAAGGCCTCAGATGTCACATCATCAGTGCACGGTGCTAGCCGGACCATCTTTGACAGCCTGTTCACGAGAGACAGCAATAGCAGTATAACCTTTAGCTGTTTGGGGCAGAGATATTATCAAATCCATACTGATAGACTGCCAAGTATCTTCAGGGATAGGCAGGGGCTGCAAAGTGCCATGTGGTTTTCTTTTGCCACTCTTGTTGCGCTGACACGAGTCACAGCTAGCAACTAAATTTTCCACATCAGCATTCATGTAACGCCAAAGAAACATCGCTGAACATTATGTAGGGTTTCAGTTCTGCCAACATGACCACAATAGGGAGCATCATGGCACTCAGTCATGGCTGTCAACTTGAGCTTGGCATCATTTGGCAGGACAAGTCTGTTCTTGTGGTAATACAAACCATCCTTGAACGTGAAATTGGCAATGAAGCGTTTCAAAACAGGGCATCCTGCAAATAGCCTTCTTGCACAGCAGTCAGAAATGAAGACTTATCCAGACATGGTGGCTGTTTATCTGCTGTGTTAGCCTCAGGTTCTGCTATAGCTGACAGGACACCAATATAACTGAGGCAAGTGAAACCGCATACAGGATGTCTGCTCAAAGCATCGGCGACAGTGTTCTGTGGGCCTGGTTTGTAATTCCAATTCATTCTGTAACCCTGCAGCTCATCTAACCATCTGGCTACTCTTCTGGTTTGCATACCTGAGGTATTAAAGAAGGTACTTGGCTTGTGATCTGTGTAGACGTTAATGTCACGTCCTTCAATGTAGCATCGCCACTTGTGCACGCAGTAAACCACAGCTAACATCTCAAGCTCAGTCGGAGAGTGAGATTTTTCAGCATCACGCAGTTTTCTGGCCTCATAGGCAATGACATGTCCATCTTGCATCAAGACACCTCCTAGTCCTTGTAGGGAAGCATCACATATCAGATCGGACGGAGCTGTTTCACGCCAATCAGTCAACACCAGTAAAGGTGCTGATGTGAGTTTGCCTTTTACCTTGTCAAAGGCCTGTTGGCATCTGGGTGTCCAGTAGAAGGGTTGCTTCTTCTTTAGTAAGTCTGTGAGTGGAGCTGTGACTTGTGCAAAGTGTTTGATAAATTTCCTGAGATACGTGGCCATATCTAGGAAGCTTCTCAAAAGACTCCGATGTCCGCGACTTAATTCCATCCGGCCGTCGCATCGGTCGCTCGGCATGGAGGTCGCGAGTTTTGCGTCTTAGAGTACAAATCACTCGGCAGCTGCAGGTGTTTGCAATTGGTCTGACGGACTCAGAACAGAAGTAACAACTTCACAATATTTTGAGATCATTGAAAGCAAGCATTTGGTAGCGGAAACAACTTTCCTGTGCCTCAGAACTCTGCGCACATTGCTCATTACGTGCGGAACTACTTTGCGCACATTTTTGACACATGTCTGACCAAGAAATGGACGACGTGGGTCAAGGTCAAATCCCCATTGCACCAGTGCCAGTAGTGCCGGCAGTACCAGTATCTTTGCCTAAAAGTCTCTCTCTTAGCGATGAGCACAAATATTCGGGCAAAGACAACACTATCACTGTCCAATCCCTGATATGACTATTGAAGTCATAAGTTATGTACTAGCCCGCAGTTTTGCACTGCATTCGGCGCTAGTGCCGCTTGGCTTATTGCAACTGACGGGGAAAGCACGTGATGTATGCTGATCCTCAAGCATGCTACGCAGACCCCACGCAAATCAGTTGTCAGTTTGAGGATAGTATATGACTACCCCCTTTAGCGCAAGCCGACATGATTGGCTGTGGCTGTACTACAGTACTAGAGCATTTGCTCGCACGGGGTTAAAACCCTGGCCACTATTTAGACCTCTTTAAGTTGGTTGACTGGGGACAGTCAACAGACTTAGGGGGGAGGTCTGTAACGGGAAAGTTACGATAGGGATTGAATCTGTCAAATGACCGGGCCGCGTCCTGATGACGCCAGCCCAGAACTACGTTGGCTTTGAAACGTAGGCGGACCAGCCTCAGAGGCTACTTCGGAATGTGACCAGATGTCCTCAAGCCCTTCCCATCAGGAACAAATATATTTTTACGCTTCCCTGAGCGGCCTGCTACATTTATGAAGCAAAGGCAAAGGTATTCATGCTGGTGAACAAAGGTGGCTTGCCTGTATGCAGAGGCCCCGCACTGTCTGATTGCATGGCTGTCACTCGCATGTTGTCAAGCATTGCATGTACTGCTGCTGTTTCTATGGCAATTGCCCGTGGGCCGCGATCCCCGTGAGCTGTGAAGGAAGGGAATGTAGTGCCTTGGAGCGTGTTTTGCTTGGCAGCAGCTTGGAGCTTGTTTTGCTTGCCAGCAGCTTGGAGCGTGTTTTGCTTGCCAGCAGCTTGCAAGCTCCCATTGGGGCGTGTTATGCTTACACCAGATCACGGACGAGGTAGCCGTGTGTTGTGCAGTTGCCAGCGAGATGTAGTGGTTTGTCCGGCCATCAGCACCTGCCAGCGTTACCGTCCGGTTTGCTAGTGGGAACAGTCATGTGCAGCAGTCGTGGGCGTGCAGTGGCACTGAGGCACGCATATTAATAGCAGGTCCCGGGGCCTGCATCATTGCTGAGCGGTTGTGTCGACCGCGTCGCAAGGGTCGGCGCGATACTGGGAAGGGCCGACCTGCCCTGTCGGTGAATTCGAGGGGTTCGTGGCGCGTTTGTATGTATAAGTGGGTGGTTTTGCACTGCCAGCTCTGGCAGATCACGACCCAAAATATTGGTTCGGCGATCCCGAGGTTCGGAGTGGGCGCGTCTGTGAATTCTGCGCGCCCAGGCCCTGCCCAGCTGCTAGACCGGGTATGAACTCTTGCAATCACTATGATCAGTCGTCTAAAGCAGGCCGGCGCCGCGCACAGTGCGCCTCTGGCCCAAACGCACCCGAGGCAAGATAACTCTAGACTTCTGTAAGGTTAACCTTAAGGTTTACGTTAAGTCGCGTAAGTATGAATTTGGATCCTTGCAAAAACAGCTTAATGTGCCATGCACTGTGGATGCATGTGCCTTGAATGATGTCAGCAATACCACGAGATGTAGGCCCTGCCCAGCCGTCAGTGTTGTCATTGCTAAGCGATGCTCGTACCTCTGTTCTGGCGGTCATAGCAGCTATCTGTGAACCATTTTTACAACCATCATCCATGCTTTTGCAAGCATTATACACATGTGTTGCATGCAGGGTATGTCTCTGTGGTGCATGCTATGAATGAAACAATGAGCTCCACGTAGCGCTTTGGATAGAGCATTAGCGTAAGTTGAGGGAGGGTATGTTTGTGTCGAGACGACTGCAAATTCCCTACCGTAAGACACATGCTATAAGATTGTACAGTCAGCTGCACAGTTGGGTCACGAGCCAAGGGCCTTTGACTTCATGAACGGTGTTGTGTCTGCTGCCATAGATGTGCTACAGCAGCAGGCTCAGGGGAGCCAAGCATGAGGTGGCTGATAGTAGTGGGCAGCATTATCGAAGCATGGCAGGTTACTAAGCACTTCACCATTGTTGGTGCCTTCTGGGTGGCTCACTGGTTGCAGTGGGGAGCTGCCTGAGTAGCATGACTTTGGTGCCGAAGGTTGCATGACCAACTTGTTACGGTAACAACATGCATGCAATGACCAACCGTCTGTGTCAGCATCAGTGTTCAAGTCACGGTCAACTGTATGGCATGCACAACTACATGCGAACAGGGGAAGTACCCAACAAGTACCCTCGGATGCCTGCAGGCCTGCATGCAACACTGGCAGTGACATTGCATGCATGACACCGCAGCTCTTGCCAGCGCATCTAACCTGTTGCATGGCTCAATAACTCTCACATTGCATAACAGCAAACCGTGGCCAGGTGCAACTGTGCTGAACACCGTGTTCTATGATAGCTACACCATTGCCGGCCCCCGTGGGTGTGGCATGGAGGCCATACCTGCCTTTTACCCCTGCAGAAGCCAGTATTGCTGTTGATATGCTATCCTACAGCCAAAAAGTATTAATGGGTGTTTAGTACGTAAGGTGCAGCTTTTGTAGCACACAGTGTCAAATTAAGCTACAGATAAGTACATATGTTACAAACGGGTTACATATGAACATATGTAATAAAAGTAATGCACGGTAACCTCAACGTAAACGGCGTGGCTTCATGAGCGAAGTAGCTCTCCTATGTAACAAAACGAAACGAAACAGCTTGTAACACGGACCGCGGCCGTAACTTGGCCCCTTCTCCCATGGTGAAGCTCTGACGCAGAGTGTATGCTTATTTGGCAGGCCAAGCCAAAATTGCCCATGTAACAAACAGCACTTCAAAGATCTCGGTAGATACCATATAGATGCATCCAGCGCCTGGGTGACTGAGTCCTGCATGCTCGCATGAAATGTGTAAAAGAGCTTGAGCCAATGCAAACAGGATATATGCTCTGGCAAGAGCTGTTGTGTAATGTATGTTCAATGTGCGTAGTGGATGAGCCGATGCCAGCAGGCGCACGCGGCTCGGGTGACGGCCCAAGACGACTGTCGGTTTCACGCTTATGGCTGTTGTCTTGTCTTTGCACAATTCACTCACTGCATTTGCGTCGGGGCCTGTGGCTGACGGTCTGCTGCTGCAATCTTCGAGTCGATCTCGCCCGCGACAGCTTTGTCATGCGGGCAGCTTGCTCATAGGAAACCTTCTCAAAGCTCAAGTGTGGTTACAGCGATACTTTTACAATAGTCCGCCAACCCAAAAACGGCGCTTTTGCTTTTGATGAGTTACAGGGCGCCGATTTCGATTCGATTCGATTCAATTTGTTACATGGGAGAGCTACTTCGCTCATGAAGCCACGCTACGGGGCCACCCCCGCCGATATACGTGACCTGGCATCCAGAACCACGGCGCCTTTGCTTTTTTTTGCTTTTGATGAGTGAGAGCCGTTTCGTTTCGTTTCGTTTCGTTTTGTTATATGGGAGAGCTACTTCGCTCATGAAGCCACGCTACAGGGCCACCCCCGCCGATATACGTGACCTGGCATCCAAAACC
>NSMO01012580.1:2918-37850 GCA_002588565.1 Coelastrella sp. UTEX B 3026 | reverse complement strand
CTCATCCATGCAATACCGCCCTCATGGAGTTGCATAAATGTCCTTCCATGTTTGCAATGTTCATGTTCACCGCCGAGGCCGCGAAGAGCCCGGTTCCGGTATTTGCCATGGCGGCAAGCCGATGCAGGGACGGGCATATTGTCATGGCTGCCAGTCACTGTTATGACAACAGTGACTGCATATCCATGGAAGGCTTCCCAGTTTGCTGCGCAATTGTCACATGCGAACCCCCCGGCCGTGGGGTTTACTTGCTCTTTGCTATATTTATCCCGCAAGCGAAGTCCCGTTCACCCGCTCTTGAAGTCTACCTGCGCTGAAACTATAGAACGTTCTTGGTTTTACAACCTTCTTGCAATTGCACGGCAACTAGTTACAGCTTTTGCCGCGTCGAAACCAGTCTCGGCATCATGTCTTCCATGAGCCTTGCCAGTAAGAGTAATGTTCAGAGTGCTAAGAGGTTCAACACCTGCTGTGCAAAAAGCAGGCGCAGGACTAGGATAACTCTGGATGGGACCGTCCCCCTGGAGGTGAGGCACATCCCGAATGCATCAAAGCTCGTTAGCACGTTGCTGTGCATGTCATCAGCTCTAAACTATCCAATAACTCTTTGGAGAGAGACATAGCGATGTTGCCTGCATGGCAGAGCTCTCAAGTTGGTGCAGGCCTTGCCAAAAGTACAAAAGCCGGTGCTGTGAGTCGCAGCATCAACACTTTCGTTGTTGGAAATGTGTGCTACAGGTTGCCAAAGACATGAGTCTTATAGACATACGGAGAGGGGAGCTTCGCGCCATAGACCAGGCCATCGAGGTAAGCATGGACAGCACAGAACAGTGTTGCACACTTGATGCGCAGCAATTTATGCATAAGGAAGCGAAAAGTGGTATACAGCTTGTGTACATGTAGTACTGCGATGCTTGCGAACAGCATGACATGGGTGCTTTCAGCTCGCAATAGCCGCTAAACGAAATTATCCTGGCTTTTCCTTTACGCAGAGACGCTCGTTGGCACTTGCACAACTGGATGATGAGTATGAACGCCTCCAAGCTGCGACCAAGGTAAGACTTACTCAGTGACATGTGGCACCAGCTGGTCTGCATGCGTTGTCCGCCTACTAGATGCAGCCTGTCAGTCATCATGTATCGACAAGTTACAGATATTCGGAGAATGACCGCTGGGCTCTTACACCACCTAGGCAACTGTCTGTCATCGCACACTGGCAGCTGCCTCAGCTGTTGTCGTGCCTATTTCTGCCTTAGTCACTCTGAAGTAGTATGGACACAGTGCCCTCGTGTGATGCTGTTGCACTGCAGGCTAAGCATGAAGAGCTTGCCAATCTGCAAGACCGCTGCCAGTGGTTGGACACACAGCAAGCTCATCAGGAGACTCAACTGAGGCTGAAGCAGCAGCTTGATGCATCCCTAGTTGGGCTGATTCAGGTAAGAGAAGAGAAGCCTTGTTACCAAACCTGGCTTGTGCTCAAGACAGTCATATGCATATACATATGTCTGCTGTCAGTCTGCGTACTCACGTGTGGGCCGTTTGGGCAGTTCGCAGTCACTGCAAAACAGTGGTCACACTAGGCTCAGCAACATCAGCAATATATGTATTGTGGCGTTCGCGTCAATGACTGGCTGAAACAGTCCTACAGAGTTTGCTGCTTGCATCTGCTGCTGCTGCAAGCGAGTATTCGGGCAGTACTGCTGGCTACTGATGCCTCCTTCAAATCAACGTAATGCAACCCCTTCGATATGCTGACGTGACCGAAGCTGCTTTCCACTTGCTGCTGCAGTCCAAGTGGGTCATAGTGAGCGACCTGTCAACCCAGGCAGCATCCATGCGAGAGGAGATGGAGCAGCTCAGCCACAGGCAGCACCAGCTGGACAAACATGCGACCCGCCTAGCAGAGGCCAGAAACTTCATGCTGCGTATGAAGGCCGAGCTGGTGTCCCTGGTCACACAACAGAAACACGCAGCGGAGAAGCCAGCTGAGTGCAGTACTGCAGACAGTCAGCTGGAAAGCTTTGCAGCAATTGCTGATGTGGCAGCAACATCAAGTGAGTTTGCCAAGTTGAGTTCGGAGGAATCCTTCACATCCGATGTGTCTGACAGTGACATCTGTGAGTTTGACGACGGCCTGGATGACAGCGAGGAGTGGATTGAAGGCCCACTGAGTGGCCATAGACCAAGATACATATCTAGGGACAGCCAACCGGCGAACGATGTTGATTGTGTAGTAGTCGTCACCAGCAAGGCTATTGGTAAGCAGCAGCATTCTAGCAGCAGCCTCAAGTCCTTGTGGAGCAAAACCCGGGACTTCTGTAGAGGCTGCTCACTCAAAAGGAGTGTGGCCTGAGGGGGTGATCATCGGCCCTGTGTCGGGCATTGTATAGGGTGTGAATGTTGTCAGCGTCCTGAATATTATTTTTTTTTGAGAGAGGGGTGTTACACGTGGATACCTCACTACCTCAGGTAGTACTCTCCACTAACTGGATGATGCTGAAGTGAAACTGCCAACTGGCATAAACCCAAGGTTTGCGAACGGCAAACCGGTAAACTAGAATGACGACTCTCTCTTATTATTAATGTGTTGTGGCGGTCGGTGCATGTACATACACTTTGTTGCAAACTGTGCTATACTACTTCAAGTTGAGTTGGACTTTGTCAGAGGTTGATTTGTCATTGGCACAAAGGCTTGTGTAGACAGCAGAAGGTGTTTACTGGCAGTAGTTCAGAACCCTTGGGACTCGTTGATACGCACTGGTGATGTTTCGGGCCACCATCTGGGGCAGCATGTCCCCAGCCGGCCGGTCACCTGTGTGTTGCTGCATGTGCCCTGGTGGTGTGGCCTAACTGGCCAGCCAGAGGCAGTGCAGGACAGTCGAGGGCGAGCTGTAACTGCTGCTGCCTGGCATATGATGCTGTCAAGCACAGCCTTTGTTGTTGTTGATCAGTATCATGTTGGCACAAGTTGGACTATCTCCATACTGCTATTGATGGGCAGGCACCGTTTTATGTAAGTGGCAGGATTTGCAGTTCACTCGCCTTGTTGTATTCTGTACGAATGTCAGGTTGATATACTGATGCGACGCTGACATCACCTCTGGCAATCTGCTGTGCCATGACCTAGACATGACGGCTGAGCCGATACATCATCAGCTGCATGCAGCAGTTACAGCTCTTACAAAGCTCAGCACGCTGTCATAGCCAGGTCAATATATTCACAAGTGGTATATATAATGCAACCTAGACGCATCCTATGAGAGCATCATTCTGGCAATGCTCGCCTCAGTCTGACAACTGTTCTGAACCAAAACGAGCTCGAAGCCGAAACATGCACATCACTAACAAGCTTGACCCATGGCCGCAAATGAAGTGACCACAACGCTCTCAATGATAGTCAACAAAGTGCACTAGATATGATTGTGACCTGTAAGCTTGATGCAAACCTCACACCACATGGCAATTCGCGTGTGTGGTTGCCAAGAGTACCAGGATCTACATCATGATGCAGCCTTTGAAGGCATGCTCTGGCTCACTTCAATATGCTTGAAACATACTGGCAACAGCTACATTGATGATCTTTACTATAGGAATGCCTGTTATTCTCTGGTACTCACCGGCCTTTCTGAGCATTCAAACGGCATTCTGATCAGGGGGCTATGACGACGAGTTGCTAGGAGCCGCTACACCTGTTCTCTTCTGTTCCTAGCTGTGGAATGCTAGAGCTGCGTTTGCTTAAGTGATCAAAGGCGCTGCCTCAACTAGCAGCTGAAATGGTGTGTGGTCAACTGCTGGCCATACCTGCATACACCCAGCTGGCTTCCCAGCTCATGTATGCCATCACTGCTGCCATGCTCAACCCACTCATCACCAGATGCTGCCAAAACGGTACTGGCCTGTCCATTAATGAGCTGCTGCCGCCGCCGCTGCTGCCCACAGCTCCTACACGGTTGAAGTTTGTGGCAGTGTGTTTGCCCAAACCGCTCATATCTATGCACCCAGTGAGGCTGCTGCTGCTGCAAATCACGTCAGTGCTGCTGACAGTGCTGCATGTTTGCCCCTGGCAGCTGCCGCTGCCACCTGCTGCTGCTGAACCAGCTGCCCCTTCTTTGTGCTGTTCCAGCTGCTTTTCAAGTTCTTTAATCTGCAGGAATGCAGGAATGCAAACAGGCAACCAAGACATGTAGATCGTTCATTATGACATAACATACAGTCCACCGTGGCCATTTTTGCAGCCTAATGCTGCAGCTGCGGCGCTGCAAAGCAAGCTGACCTCAGAACCACAGCAGTGTGGGTTGGAGAGCACAGCCGTTGAAGTAATATTCAAAGTATTGTACTGCAACAGGACGCAAGCGCAGCTACCTAATGACGCTTCAGGCATCCTTTTGCGAGCAGAGTTTGCACATAGGCAGTGGGCTTGGCATTGGAGGCAGCAATCTCCTTGTACGGGCGACGGCCCAAGCCAGCACATGCCATGATTTTATTTGATTTGATGTGTTACATGGGAGAGCTACTACTGACAACTGAATGTGTGCATTGGTTCAGTGTCTTTTGAAAGCCACACCAGAGGTGGCAAAAGCAGCGCTTACCCTGGCAGTTGCCTTAGCTAGCTGCTGCTGCAGCACTTCAGGGCTGAGCCGCGTGTTGACAGCAACCTTGTTCTTGATGCCACGAGCACGAGTACCAAACCTGACAGCAGCAGCAGCAGCGGCGCACATGGTGTGAGCAGCATCACAAGCTGTCTGGTAAGGCCTGCTGCGATGAGGTGCCCGCATTGCATGACGCTGTTTATCAAGCTGCGCTTCTTCATATCTGTGCAGCATCGTTCAGCACAGTGCTTTGCTTGTACACGTCAGAGATATTGCAAAGAAGCACCGATGCACCACTCTCACGCATTGGTCGGTTTGAGATGGTCTACTGCTCTGCTCAACATGACCATGTCAAGCAGACCTGCTGTCTAGACAGCACACAAGGTCGCCGTGTTGAATCTCATCAGGCCAGCGGTATCCTTGCTCACCTCAGACTGCTGAGTGTCTCAGGTCCATTCTCAACGCATGGAGAACAGCAGATGATCAGCACAGTACGGGAGGTGCCACCCTGCAAAGCATAAACACCAGGGTGGCGGCATTGCACCTGCAGCAATACATCTGCTTCCTGCAGCTGAAGACCACCCCAGGGCAGATGCACAACAAGAACTGTAGCGACTGCTCATAGTATGTAGCAGGGAAGAGGGTGCTTGATGCTGCGGTTTAACCACTTCTACAGACTACCAGTCTGGATTATTCCACTCGTCGGCATGTGCAAGCCAACTCTACTTTACACTCACCATAGACATCTTCCAAGCGATCAGCAGACCACAGGATACAGAACAAAGTGGTAAATCACTCCAGTGAATGGCAAAGGAAGCCTGCGAGGCCAATTGATAATGCAGCAGACCTCACCAGTGAATCCTGCAGTATGCGCGTAAGCTTGCTATCTCTGTATGGCACATGCTTTGCAGGAGTAGACCCGCCCTCGCCATCACTGCTGCCGCCGGTGTCTGTCAGTGCATAGATGACATTTGCCAGTGCCGACAGCGACTTGTTGATCTGGCTGCCCTCAACAAGTGTTTGACCAGCTGCATGGGTCTTGTCTTGTCTCTCACTGTACACACAAACAAGAGGCGATGCAGACAGCATTAGACTTCTGAGGCTGAGGAGGAACGACACCAGTGCACCAACCAGGCGTCGAACCAGTACTAGGCGTTCACGGATGCTGGAGCACGGGGTTGTAACTGGCACTATACGCCTGCAGCACAACGCTGTCTGTCCAATGACCGTAAGTAAAGCAATGTTGGCCTTCTTCAGGTCAGGTAATCAGTGAACAAGATATTAGCATGAGTGATTACCTTCCTGCCAGATCCACCATCTTTAGCTTGCCAACCAGCACAGAACCATCAGGGCAAGTCTTCTCCACAGTTACTGTCACAATGCAGTGGGAGCGACTGCTCTGCTCGTTCATGCAGGTTGCTGCAAAACAGGCAGAGAGCAGGAGCAGCAGCATATCATCAGTTGGCCTGGCTGCATAGGATGCCAACCACAGGCATGACAATGTGTTGTGGCCCCCAAAGCTGATACCAACAACAGTGTCTTGCAGGGCAAGCTGCAGGCGCTGACTACAAAACATGAATCTGCTGCATGTGATAATATGAACAAGGAAAGGATTACAGCTTTTTTCCAGCATCCTGTAGTGCCGCAGCAGTGTTTCACCGACCTGCTACTGTTCTTGCTGCCAGCCCTGTGTGCATGACATCAACCAGTTGATCCTCACTACCAACTTGAGCCTCAAGTGCGCCTATGAATCACAGCAGCAGGCAGCAGCTTACATGTCATGACCTGGCATGCAGCAGTCTGGTGATTGCTGGAGGGGGTGGAAGCGTGTTTCTGCAGACAACTGAATCGTCATTTCTCAAGTGCTGCACCTATGTACACTGGCGATTTTGATACTTTTTGCATTTCAAAACGCCGCCACCCACCAACAGCATCAAGACATGTTGCATGAACAAGCGCAGTTGCCACAGCGTTCAAGCCCTGAGACGAGTCCTGTGAGCACACCTTCAATGAAGATTGCTCCTGCTGCATCCTGTTTGACCTGGAGGTTGTCTCTGGTGGGGTCCAGCAGATCCCGTATTCGCTCACAGTACGTCTCAACAACTGAGATACGCACCTAAAGATGCAGCAGGCAACTGCTGAGAGCCAGAGCATGGCTGCAGCATGCATGATTGACTGAATGAAGGAATGACTGGTGTACTACACGTCACACCTGTGTCTGTTGAGAGAGGGTCGCGTGCCACGTCAGGTACACGCCTGCGCGCACCCCACTTTTAGGCTGCAGCAACATAATCAAGTACTGCAGCATTTGCGTTGCAATGCAGGGCCAGCAGGTCACTGATTGGGTGACATTGGCAGAACTTGAGGGACTTCAGGCAGTGTGCAAGCATACTACCTGCAGTTCAGTGACACACCAGAGAAAGAAACATCCGAGCCCACCTCATATTCTGCTCCACTGGTATCAGCGGCGATGCCTTCACCAAGTGCTTGCACAGCTCTTGGAACCATGCCTCGAAGGGGTGGCTCGCTCACACTGCCCTGCAGCAGCAGCAGCACAGTTAGCCCTAGCATGGACTTGTCCCTTTTCAAATGGCTTCCAGCTGCCGTGCTTGAACAGCTTCTGCTTCACAACATGCAAAGAAACTGCCTACAGTCATTTGTCATAATGCTGATGATTTGTATGCCACGCGGTTCCATTGCTAGCCAGTGGATGAAAAGCTCTAGGTTGGGGACCTCCGGAACCAGCCGTCGCGGTCACCTACTATCAGTGTATGTGTTTTGCCGCTGCCTGTCTGTCCATAAGCCAGAATGGTGCCGTTGTAGCCATTGAGTACAGATGAAACAATGTGTCTGCAGTCTTGGACGACCTGCTCCTGTGTGACGTCTTCACCTGCAGGAACACACCAGGAGAGCATCCGACAGCTTTTATTGGATCTTGCAGAGTAGGAGGGGCCCTCACTGCCGCAATAGAAACACAGATTGCACGAAATCGCACGACATTGGCTGTCAGGTTACTGCCCAACCTCCAGGATTGAACCTGCTGAAGACCACAAGCCAACCGCAAGTTCTGCAAGTGCCTGTGGCGAAGCCTAGAGCCTGAAACAGGTAGCTTCACACTCCCAGACTCAACGTTCAATGTCAAAATCTTGAGCTGATTGCCAAAGCATGCGGATATCGCACATCGCAGGCACAAGCAGTCACAACACTTCTGCAGGTTGCTGCAGCCAGCGCTGGCCAGCTTCACAAGAGCTTCTGGCATGCTAGTTGCAGCCCCATGCCCCGGACTGAGTTATTTCCATAAGCGAGCTCGATTACAGACATACGCGCAGCCTGGGTTTGAGATCCGCTGCATTACAAAGGCCGGTCGAGCTTCTGTTCTTTACCATAGACCTTGTCGTACGGGTAGGCACTCAGACTTCTGTCTGGATTGGTGAAGTGTATGCAGTTGTCACCCTCCGGCTTCACACATCTCACGCCTGTCTCTTTGCTGCTGGCTGGCCTAAGCCTCACGCAAACGACTGTCGACTGGGACTCCATCGAAGTCCCGCTGGTACAGGCGATGCAAGGAAGCTGTCAAGCTGATTGCAGAACGTTGTTGCAGCCTATTCAACGTGTCTGAAGACTCAAACGGTACGCGAGCTACTAATGCCGGTGAAATTTTCGAACCACAAGTAACAGGCACAACAGGTTTAGGCGCACTGCAGCACAGGACAGAGCCGCAGAGTCACAGCCCTGCATTGTGGTATGTTGTTGCTGCTTATGCTTGTATACACCTGCAGCTTGACGTGACAACTTATGACACAACTCTGCATCTGAAAGCGTCGAATCCTGCAGCAGCAACATGGCTGCCGTTAGACGCAGTGGTCGCAGCACTTCTGCGGCAACTAAGAATATGAGAGACCATAGCGACGAGTGAGCGCTCTTCAGGACCACAGCATGTCAGTCTGTAGTGAACTCCGTGGATTGCTCAAACTCAAGCGATCGCGCAGGGATGATGGCTGGGAGGACTCTGATGACGACCAAAGGAAACAAGCCACCGCTGGTGCTAAGCGCAAGGTGACTCTTGCTGCAGTGGCGCCAAGTTAGCTGTCCCTGCTGTGCATGCTGACATATGTACCTGGCCCAACAGTCCAACACAACATGAGTCCTTGTTGTCGCAGGCCGCCAAAGGGCAGCAAAATATGGATCCCAACGCGGCGCCTGCAGCGCGCAAGCGCCAAAGGACTGCAGCTGCTCGTGCTGACCTACACGACTTGACTTTGTTAGGTGGGTACTGCTCAGCAGCACTTCTTGTAGTCTCAGGCTTGTAATGCTTGCTTCTGTCGTTATACTGCCATCATCAAACACGTCTTCTTGCTTTGCAGAGATCGTCATGAAGCACAGTAACTCTATTGACAACGCTGTGAAGGTAGGTTCGCAGTGACAGGAGGTGGTCCTGAGACTGCTTGTTCAGCAGCAGCACCAGAGCCATACAGTGCTTGCCAGGATTCAACACTCAAGTGCGACAGCCCATAACTTGTGGAGGCTCCGGTTGAAAGTATGTGCCAACAGCAACATCCACTAAACTTCTGTCATGTGCCATTGTGTGCCGACAGCAGCAAGTATACTGCCCCAGGGCCTCTGCATGAACTGCAGCCCCTTGTCTTGGCCACACTGTTTGCAGGAATGGGTTGAACGCTACAGGACCAACAGGGCAGCTGCTGCAGCAGAGCTAATGACATTGTTGGTCAAGGTGTGTGCAGATGCTGTATGCATCTGCAGCAGCAGCAGCAATACGCAGCATTATCAGCTGAAGCAGTAGTTGGAGCAGGGAGTGAAAGATCGGTTCAGCGTGCTGTTCAGCAACCGGGTGCTGGATAGCAGTCTGTTAGAAGCAGCATTTGTTCTGGGTAGCGTTAATGATGTATGCCAGACTCGCGCCCTCCTCAGATCCCAGCACCTCACTGCAATGACTGCAGCGCAGGGCCGTCACGCGCTACACATGTTCAGGTCTTGCAGTTGCAGCCAACTACGCACATGCTGAATCAGACAGCTGCATGTGCTCACGTTCATGTCACAAACATCACCGCGATGTTTGTGCAAGCACATGCTGTTGAACAGCGCAGTTGCAACATTCGACTTCAGCCGACTCTGTGTCGCACAGCGCGCCGGCCTGATGCATATATGCAGAATCGATCTTGTTGCAAGCAGGCTACCGCAAATGATATGCGCTTGGTAAAATGCCGAGCTTGCATAGTCCGCACACAACAGCAGCACTGGAAGTGCAAGCATACTCACAATGACACATCACATCTCACTCACTTGCCTCTCAAACATTTGTGTTATACGTTTTGCGTGTAGGTTGGTGGTTGTGACGAGGAGTTGAGCGCCGATGATGTTGAAGGAGGAGAAGTGGACCAGCTTGCTGCAAGGCTGACAAACACAGTAGTACAGGTTAGTTGCGTTAGCAGGGTGGTTGTTAGGACTCGACCAAGGCATGTCGCTCTGCAGCATGTAACCTTTGAACAAAGCATTCAGCCGGCTACCATGCAAAGCATACTTGCAGTTGTGGTGAAGTTGGTTGAACACCAACTTCACATTGTAGGGATGCGACAATGTGCAGCATGGCCTTGGCCCAGGAGTTTGATATCCTTGCACCCTACAAGCCGTTCAGAAAAACACACACTGGCCTGCAAGCTCAGGACTGCAAGGTGTCTTCAAGTGGCTTGTGAATTTATGATTTGCTGATTGTGCACCATACATTCCTGGTTGTCTACTGTTTGTTGCAGGAAGGTGGTGTTGACGTCCTGCACAACAGCCGCGCAGGCAGCTTGCTGGCGGAGCACTATAAAGTCTTCTGGGACAAGGCACTACGTCAGCTGGCCACAGCGGATCTGCTGTTTGATGACTTTGAGCTGAATGACAAGCTTTGCAGATTGGTGACTGCTCTCAGCATGTGAGTCTTGCGTACTGTTGCTGCTGCAGTAAGCTTGCACAAGGTACTTGTGGACCTTTTCCGGCCAGTAAACCCTTGTTTTCTGTGTTGGACATATGGAAAGGCATCATCGTGCGGTTTACCTCCTCACATGACATGTGTGTGTAATTATGATTCACTATGCATGCATCTGGAAGTTTTAAAACAGCAGTGTATTCAGGGATGCTGGCTCCCGTGCTGGGGTTTCAGCTAATTATGTTACTGCTGCACCACCTGCTTGCAGCTCTGTTGTCCGTGGCTTCCGCTATGCTGCCACCCTAACAGCAGCACAGCTGATCAGCACATGGATCACAATTTCAGCTGGGCTGACAGAGAGCAGGGAGCTGGCTAGATTCCAACTGGATGCAGAGGAA
Organism: Coelastrella sp. UTEX B 3026; assembly: GCA_002588565.1. Taxonomy (NCBI): domain Eukaryota; kingdom Viridiplantae; phylum Chlorophyta; class Chlorophyceae; order Sphaeropleales; family Scenedesmaceae; genus Coelastrella; species Coelastrella sp. UTEX B 3026. The sequence goes on along the minus strand of NSMO01012580.1, from coordinate 26,934 downwards.
AAGAAAAAGAAGGTTAGTAGCTGGCAGCTGTGAATGACCTAGATTGTTGTCGCGTGTGGGCCATTGCTAGCTGGCAGGGCAAGTCCTGCACTCTGGCCTGTTTCGGCAGCTGGGCGAGTCTCCACAGCAGCAACACGAACAATCATGGTTCAGAACACTTGCAGCAGCAAGAACACAAGGAGCATGACTAGACTGGCTCTACCACATCAATACCTAAAGCTGGGCTCAAAGCTCACAATGCTGCTGCTGTTGTGTCATCCTGCAGGTTAGCCGTGAGGTTGTTGCAGCCCTGAAACGCACGGTGGAGCGCTGTCACAACCGTGTTGAAGACCTGCGCAACTTCAGGAGTGTGACTTTCACCGGAGTCTTTAGCCACAGATTCAGGTGAGTGCTAACATCTGTGCAGGCTCTGTTGGAGCCAATCCAGGTCAATCAGACTGACATGCATCTTGCAGAGCTTGCAGCAGCTGCTGGTGCATATCAGCATATATGCTTGACAAGGCAACTGCACTGTGAGACGCTACGTGTATCAGCTGTACCGTCATACTGGCTCGCGATACTTGCTGTGTGATGCCTGTGTGCTCCTGCAGAGATGTTTCTGATGGAATTCGCGCTATTGTGATTGAGTCCATTGGCAGTTGGGTAGTTGCCCTGCCTACTGAGTTCCTGGCAGACACTTACTTGAAGTACCTGGCCTGGGCTCTGAGTGACAAGAGTGCGCTTGTGAGGGGCAAAGCAGTAGCAGCACTGGACAAGCTCTACAGCAACAGGTGAACAGATGATGAACTACATTCTGGTTCCTCTTCTTCATTGCCTGCTTCCTCCTGGTGTCTTGCAGTGAGACTTTGTTTGCACTAGTTTGTTGCACAGTGGCCTTAAGCTGATGTGATGGAGTGCTGGATGTTGGATTCACTGGCTTAAATTCAATGCAGCCATCTCGTCTCTCCGTACAATAGCAAGATGTGCGCTTGCTCGTATGTCTTATGTCTATGTTGCGGGCCGCTCTGCAAACCTGTGACTCCGCAGTTGCTAGGTGCACATATCACGATGCGGCCTGCTGATGTTTTGCCCCTGCAGTGAGAATGTTCCCCGGTTACATGACTTCACCAACCGCTTCACCAGTCGCTTCACAGAGCTAATGTATGATGTTGATGAAGGTGTCGCAGCAGCAGGATTGCAGCTGCTGTCAAGGCTAGTGGAGCACAAGGTCATCAAAGAAAAGGTACTGCAGCTGCTGTGCTGTTGGGCTTCTGTTCTGCCTGCTTATGCACCACCAACATGGTCTCAAGCCTCTGGAGCGGTACCAAGTGGCCGAAACAACCCTGCATTTTTGGTGAACTATATATGTGCCTGCATTCATGGCTGTAGTCATGTGATGTATGGCCTCAATATGCGCCAAACATTCAGCGTCTACATGGTTCTTGTCCTGTATTGGTCGGCCCGGCTTGCTGCATAGATCGTCGATGGTGTTGCTATATCAGTAGCTGAATGCAACCAACTGCTACCACAGTGATGCTGCTGACACAGCTGGTTATGTATGGCTGATGTGTTGCAGGATGTGTCTGGCGTGTACAGCATGCTGACGCTGTCGAATGCGTCACTGCGTCATGCAGCAGCAGGCCTTGTGGTCCAGCTGCTGGCTGATCAGGGCAGGGAGGCGGTGGAGGAGGCACAACAGCAGCTGCAGGTGAGCGTGACAACGTGCTCGGTTATTGGCAGTAGCTATGTTTCCTCAGGAGTTTGCGTATTGCTTGTGACTGTCACTCAGCAAGCAGCGCAGTAGCTGGTGAAGTTTCAAGCACTGTACTTGATTACTTGGATGTGCCTTTCAAATGTCAGCAACATGCAGACCCAGGTGGCACTTCTGGACATGCACGCTACAAGTCGTTGATCTCGCATGTTGCAGGCTGATGCAGCAGCGGCTGCTGCCCCTGACGCCAGCAGACCTGGTGGGAGAAGTATCAAAGCAACCAAGGGCAGGACCAGCAAGGGCAAGTCAGGGTCAGGCCTGGACGCTGCAGCAGCAGCTGCTGCTGATATACTGGATGACAGCAGTAAGCTGCAGCTGGCAGGGCTGCTGGCTGTCATGGCTAGGCTGGCACTGAATGAGCCATTGGTAAGCAGTTCATTACTGCTGGGCACTGCTTTGCTAGCATGGCACTTGTTATCTGGCTGCCAGATTTTGTAAGCTGGTGCATGCGCTGACCAATGGTGAGTTCATACCATGACAAGCTGCCAGCTATGCTGGCTGCGACAGTAAGACAGTATCAGTTGCATTGCTGCATCAAGAACTGACGATACATCATGTTGTTCACAAAATGACAGTACATCATGTTGTTCACTCCCTTGCAAGTCATCAAGTGTATCTTTGAATGCTGACTGGTGCTTGCAGGGTCTTGCAGCAGCTGACAGGCGTGCAAGCTTAGTGTCCTCACAGGACGGCGCAGCAGCAGCAGCAGCAGCAGCTGCTGCCACTGGCGGCGCCACACTGCTGGCTCTTCCAGCTGCAACAGTCTGGAACCTGGTAGATGCACTGTGGGATCAGATGTCCGATGTTTTGGGTGACATTGGGAGTCTGGCTGATCAGCTGTCAGATGAGGGGGCGGTGGAGCTGAGAGGGAGGTTGGGCAATGCACATTTGGCTGCTGTACTGGGGGCAGCGGTCAAAAGGTGAGAAGGCATATGGACCGAGCACTGCCGCCAAAGTCCTCGGCGTCGTCTGCATACTCCAGTGATTCACGTTACTGAACTTGTTTCAGCGCGTGCTGTGTCATTGCCCTGTTGGACACTTTACTCATGCTGTGTGGAGGAGTTTTGTCGAGTTAACGGCAGAAGCTTCTAGTGTGGCCTGCACATCAGCTCAAGCAAGTTGCACGCCAGCTTGCCTTGCTGCCTTCTGCTGCTCGATCGCTGCTTAGAGCCACATTTGGCTTCATGCTCAGGCACAAAGCAGCACCTTATCCGTGCTGACACAAGCGACATATCCCCATCTGCAGGTCTATTCAGAGCTCTGGCCCCTCAGCCGGCCGCAGAGGGCGCTTTGGCAGACCAAGAGCAGCAGCGGCTGCAGCTGATGCTGCTGGTACAGCTGCAGTTGATGAGGAGGCCCAGCAGCAGGCAACAGTGGCCCTGATGCAGAAGCTGCCAGCACTATTGACGCAGTTTCAGTCTGAGCCACATGTGGTAGGTGTCACGTTGTGTCCTTTGTGCCTTGGTTCTTAGGTATTGGGATGTATAATCGAGCTGCTTGTTGCTGATGGGGACATAGGTGCAATATGCTTCAGTGTGCTCAGCGGGAAGCAACAGTAGCACTCAATCAACAAGATGCCAGCACTGTTGACACGAATTAAGCCTGAGCAACATGTGGAAGGTTACACATGGTCTGTCTGTTCTGTGCACTAGTGGTTGCTACACGATGTGCTACCAGCTGTTGTGGGTCTAGGTCTAGCAGAGGAAGCTTGGCATATAACCAGAGTACTGCTCAAACAGAAGCAACAAGCGCTACTAGTACAGTAGGCAGAAGCCACATATTGCACACCTTGTTGTTATGAGTCTTTTGTAGTTGCGGTTGCTGTCCATGTGCTATGTGTCGTCATCTGAGCATAGGCTGTCTAATCCAAGGTGGCTCTGTGGATGCTGAGCAGGGGCTCTGGTTCTAAGTAACCTGCACTTATGAGCACAGTACACCCCTTCACTTCAGTCTTTATCATGTGCAACATCCTCAATGGAGCTGAGCGACAATCACAGTGTTACAGATGTTAGCATCTGTTGATGGATTAGACTACATGGAATCTGAGACTAGTTGGTATCTGTGGTGTTGCTGCAGTTCTGTTCACTTGCATGAAGCACGCATCTGTCATGGCACTCACAGTTTGCATTGGCTTACTGAGATTTGTTGCAGGAAATAAGAACGTGTTTGTGTGTTGCAGGTTGCTCCATTGCTGGCTATACCCAGGCTGATGCGTGTTGAGCTATTCGCCCTCAGAGGACAGTCCGAGGGCTACAGGTCACTGCTGCAGCAGATAGATGGTCTGATGCAGCGCCATAGCTTGCAGGAGTTGCTCACGGAGGCTGCTGATACCCTAGCTCGTGCTGCAAAGGAGGGACCTGCTGCTTTGACGGTATGTGCTGTGCTCGAGTGTGCAGCTATGAGCCGGGTTTGTCACAACTGCTCTCTATTCTTAGTTGCCATTCCAGTTTCATTGCTGCATCTGCTATCTGCGGTGGACGGTAGTCCTGCCTAGCTCGTGCTGCAAAGAGGGACTTGCTGCGTTAATGGTATGTACCCTGCTCAAGTGTGCAGCTACAGCTGTGAGCCGGGTTTGTCACAGCTGCTCCTTTGTTCTAGTCACAATCTCAGTTACAGTGCTGCAATTGCTATCTGTGGTTACCCGGTAGACCTGCCTAGCTCATGCGGCAAAGCAGGGACCTGAATCTGTGATGGTGTGCGGCGTTCATGAGCCTGCAGCTGTGACCTGGTTGACGTGTCTTCTAATAGCGACTTCGTCTGGACTGCCATGTGTGCTGTATGTGCTGAACCAATAAACACATGCCTGTGAGCAAGTTAATATGTAGGCAATGTCTGCCAAATGTGGTACCGCAAAAGTGTGCAGAACAGATGAAAGCATTGCTTGCTTTGCAGCAGAGCATGCTTGCAACCAGGTGTACCCCGGTGATTGCCCAACAAAGCGTGGCCTGCGTACTGCAGCCGCTGTTAGCTGTTCGCTGCATGTGGCATGGATTTAAAGTGAAGATCTCTACAGAGAGGGAGGGAGGGCTTCAGTGAACACCTCACCATCTAAGACGGTACTGTGTGTGGATTGCCCAAGGTGCTGCTTACTGCTGTACCTGGGTTATGCCACTGCAGGAGGTTGGTGGGCATGTGCTGCATGCCAGTGCCGTCACCAGCGCCAACAAACTGTCAACAGCCGCAGCAGCAGTATCCCGCCTGAAGCCTGCTCAGCTGGCTGAAGGTGTTGCTGACCTGCTGGACAGCCGGGCTGATGTTCCTGATGCTTTGCTGAGCTTGCGCACAAGTTTGAGGAGATGTAATGCTCTGATGGCTGCTGGTGCTGACCAACTGGCAAGGGACCAACAGCTGGCGAAAGCCTGCCAGGTGGGTGTTTGAAAGCATGCCTTGCAGTGCAATATCAGTGTTAGCTGGGGTGTTTTAGTGCTTAATATCACAAGCAGACCCGCGTTTGCTGAGATGTGACGCTTTGATGGCTGCTAGGGCTGGTCAGTTGACAAAGGACCAGCAACTGGTCAACGCGTGCCAGATGGAAAGCCCGTGTGGTGCTTGGGTTTAATCCTCTGGCATGATTTACGGTAAGCTTGCATCGAGTGTTGGGGTAGGCAGTGTTTGGGTTTCTGCAGCTACTCCTAATCCCTCACAGGTTGTGCGCAAGTAAACAATCAGCACTTCGTATGGCCAGGCATCATCCTTGCGTACAAACTCTGGTTTGCTTGCTTACAAAGCCATGTGCGACTGTTTCATCTGCAGACGCTTCTACAGCACACGCTGGAAGGTCGTGAGCTCGGTGCGGAAATCACCAGCCTACTGCTACAAGTTACCAGCATGTCCCTGTTCTGGCAACAAGTCTCCGCCCAGGCAAACCCTTCAACCCTAAACACATACATCCAGAACCGCACTGCGTTCATCAGGGTGCTGGAGGCCCTTATGGGTAGCATGGGATCTGAGCAGCTCATAATGCCACAGCAGCTTCTCAAAGGAGCTGTGCCTGGCTTAGGGAATTCAGAGAGTCAGGATGTGCCTGCTGACCTGGCAGATCAGGTGTCTGCTGGAATTCTGACGATACAAGATCAGGCTGCGCAGCTGCTGATGGATATGATGTTCGTTGGGGCTGGGTTGGTGGCAGCTCTGCAGGATGATCATAACGCAGCGGGTGTGGGGGACCGAGTCGCGCCTAGCAGGAGTTTGTTGGAGAGGTATGTTACTAAGTCAGCTCCGGCCTTGCGTTGTGCAGTGGTAGTAACGTAGAGTTGTGAATTACATGTGCCGACCAGTGGGATTTAATCTGTGAACTCCGAGTAGCAACAGCATCAAGCACCTTCCTTCTTCTGAATCCACTCAATGCTAGATGGCAGCCAGTATGCATGGCTGCAGTTGGTACACCCCTGCTGAGTCAGCTTGGGTGTGCCCAGCTTAGGTATCTCACAGCCTCAGTGAATGGTCCAGCCACTCCAGTCAACAGGACAAGTCTACGATAATCTCGCTGGCCCGTTTGCTTTTGTTCATTTGCAGACATTCTACCTGTCCAGGACTATTTATGTTGTACATGTTGACCCCATGTTTGCTGCTTGTGCAGGTGCTGGCGGTACTGCCTGAGTGTACTAGAGCGTGATGGTCCTGATGCAGAAACCTTGGACGGTGATAACGAGAATGACGATGATCCTTCAGAAGATCTCAATGCTGCAGAGCTTGAAGGCTGGGATGCAGAAGGTGCGGCAGCATGGCAGTATACATACACGCTGCCTTGCAGATGTTACTGTGCTGTGTGCTTTTGGCCAGCCTGCACATCAAAGGTCTTGCCAACTCTTGCGCAATCTGTCATTCCAGCGTCGCCAGCGACTCGCCCTTGTCGACTTTCTAGAAACACCCCTCATGAAGCTATATGCGCACCCTGCAGATGCTGCTACTCGCCGGGAAAGGCGCAAAGCTGCAAAACGTGAAGCCCTAGCAGCTGCTGCAGCCAGCCTGTCTCAGCTGAAGATGAGTGTGGTGGTGGCTCTGAGCAAGCTGTGCCTGTACAAGACCCTGCCTGAGCCCCAGCTGAGCTGGCTGCTGGCAAAATTGGTGACACTGCTGGATGGACATGGCGCACAGGTGTGTTCAGCTGCTGCAACTCTTCAATGTTGCCGGTGTGGCTGTAGTGTCAGCATCTTGACTTGAAGTAGTCCTTATAAGTGTGACTGAAGAATTTCGCTATGTTTGGACGCTGCCTGAGGGCTGTTGGCACAACCGGTGACAGTAAGGGATGCACAAGGGCGCTCTGGTACACCATAGCGGATAAGTCAACACCAGGTGCTAGCTGTTTATTGTTGTACTGTCAGTTGATTAGGTTGTGTTCAGTCATTCTGAACATCCACTGTCAGTTGGTTTTTGGACTCTAGTGTGGGTCAGCAACCCAGACGCCCTGCCAGTGTTCTGCATGTGAAGTGTCACACACCTCCAGCTGCTGAATGTACACAACCCCCATTTCCTTGCTGTATCACTGCTGACTTGTGCTGACTTGCGCAACATGTGGCTGCCTGCCACGCAGGTATCAGCACTTATCCGTGCAGTGCTACAGAACCTGAAGTCCAGCAGCCCAGATGCCCTGCCAATGGTCTGCATGACAGCACTGACAGACATGTTTGAGGCCGCTGAGGATGCTGGTCATGAGGAAGACACTGATACATGGAACCACTTAGCTGGTGTGGCAAACAAGATTGCAGGACTTTACGTGGGTGAGTATGTAAAGGCGCAGGCACTTGTGTTGCTACCGGCTGCGTTGGCTGCTGTTCTCATGCCTCAGTTGAGCTGGTTTACTCTGCCGCATGGATGCATTTGGCTGGTGTTCTGGCAATGAAGATTGCAGGACTGTACATAAGCAGGCCTGCCCTGCCTCATGCCATGATGCTGCTGCTGTCCGTGCTTGCTGTGCTGGTGGAGGCCGTTTTGTCCAGAGGTTACAACTGGGGCTTGACCTATCATATGTATTACATGGTCAGCTTGGCTGCTGATAAGGGTCCTGACAGCTTTTCAGCCAGACTGCACAACTGCAGGTGTCCATGTGCCAGCACGCTGTCACCTATTGGCTGCAATCCAGTGGCAGTTGCCATTGTAACATGCAAGGCTTGTGGAACAGTAGAGGGAACCTCTCAAAGCTACCACACATGGTAGTTTGATATTCTGTTTCATACTCTGTAGTCTGGCGCAATGGCTTGTGATGCTGTACTTCATTTGCGCTGCCCGCTTGCAGGTCATAACTTGTCTCAAGGTCCGCTACACTCTCTCATCAGTCAAGGATTGTCCTGGGTCTTTGAAGCGCCCAGCAGCAGAGCGGCATTTCTGACTGCCTGCCTCACGCCATTCACTGCCAAGCTGGCGCCACAGGAGGCTGAAAGAGTGGCAGGTGATGTATGGTGTATTTTTGGCCTGGTGCTTGGGGGGATGGTTCTAGCTGTCTGCACTTGCAGCATGCAGCAGGGCTGGGTTCCTGTTGTTGTGACCTTGTAGTTTTGACCATCTCCGGCCTGGATGGCAGCTGAACAATTTGAGACAATCAGGTACAGCATCCATTGGTGAATCTGGGATTCAGAAAGCAATGGGTGGGTCCTACCAAGTGATTGTTGTGCAGCAGTCGTCGGTCAATCAATTCGCAGCACTTGTCGCAGCATGCTGGATACTTTCCACTGCCAAGCTGGCACCACCAGAAATAAAGAAGTAGATACTGCTGGTTGCTAGCATTTGTTGCTGCGTGAGGATTGTGTGCGGGTGAGGATTAGTTGTGTCGTTATCTGCACTTTGCTAAGTATGACCGAGCAGCAACTGGTGGCTATCATTGGTGATTGCTGTCTGCGTTTAGTGAAGCTGACAGCTAATGTCCCTGCTATTCACTCGTAAACCAAGTGATTTTTTTTGTTTTGCAGGTGAAGTAAAGGGTCAGCTGGCTGATGGTGGTGAGCTGATGAACCTCATTGGAGATGATGAGGAAACATTGGACATCGTCAATGCATATGTCAAGGGCCTGGAGGTCGGTGTGCGGGGCTGGCTGTTGTCATGAGTTTAGCCTGTTTGCTATTGCATGTTGCCGGACAGTGCATACGAGCCCTTGGCATTATCAACAAATATCAAAGGCCTGGGGGTAGGCATACAAAGGTCTGTTGCAGATTCATACTTACCAAGTGTGGTATGAGGCTGTGGAAGCATCTGCCTGTACCCTTGCTGGCACAAGATACGTGGGAGGTTTCTTCTGTTGGCAGTGTCGGCAGGGCAAAGGCGGCAGCAGTGTATATGTATACAAAGAGAGAGGAGTTACATTGGGTACCTCGCTATCTAATTGGTACTCCCCACCAATGATAGCAGCATACAATGTTGCATAGTGTGTTGCTTGCTAATCTGGCTCTCTGCTGCTCGTCTGTTTTCATTCAGGACCGTGCTGCTGGTAAGAAGCCTGCTCGAGGCGTCCTCAAGACTCCTGCCAGAGCAGCAGCAGCAGAGCCAGAGGATGAGATTGAGGATGATGAGGCTGCTGCTGCTGCTGCCACCACTGCTGCCAAGAGCAGCAAGAAGCGTGGCCGCAGCAGGATCAAGTTTGCCACAGATGTAGAGCTGTCCCCTGATGCACAGCCAGCAGCAGCAGCAGCTGGTGTTTCAGGAGGGAAGGGCCGACCTGCTGCTGCTGCTGCGGCGGCTAAATCAGCTCGTGGCAGCAGCGCTAAACGTGGCAAGCGGAAGCAGCAGGAGGACAGCGACGGCTGGGAGTCTGATGAGCAGCAGCAGCAGCAATCGGACAGCAGCGGCTGGCATTCCAAGAGGAGTGGATCTGCTGGCAAGGCCCAGCCGGCGGCTAAGCAGCAACAGCGGCGTGGGCGGCAGCAGCAGCTGCAGCAGGCAGAGGAGCAGGATGAGTACGTCAGTGAGGAAGATGATCAGCCACAGCGGCANAAATTAGTCTGCTTAATGCACAGCATTAGGAACATCGCTATGTGCACGCCTCCAACTACCTTATACAACCCTGGGGTTGAAGGCCATGGCTCTGTGCAGGTCTAGCGTTTTGGTCATGGTATTGCTGCTATAAGTTGAGCCAGCTTCTCCACAAGACGTTCAGCTTGCTGGCCTGGCGGGAAAAGAGCAGCGTGTTGCATAAGCTCACATCGGTCTAGCCGCTACAGAGACCCTAACCCACCACTTGTGCCTCCGCTGCTTACTTGTCTGCAGCTGCAGGTCGCACCAGGGGCAGGCAACCAGCAGCGTCACCAGCTGCAGCAGCAGCCAAACCAGCAGCTCAACCAGCTGCTAAGCCCACACCTCCATCAGCTAGAGCAGCACTGCGTATGTTTGCTGGCGAGGCTGGGCCCTTCACAGAGACACAAACAGAGTCACAGAGCCAAAGGGTTGGCAGCTTGCGTCACAGCCAACAGGTTGGTGGTAGTCAGCGTACCAGTCAGAGACAGGGTCAGCAGATCGGTAGTCAGTCTCAGAGTCAGCGTAGTGCTGGTGCTGCTGCAGGGGCAGGCAGGCGCGGGGCTGCTGGAGCAGCAGCAGCGGCAGCACCAGCTGCTGCTGGCAGGCGTGGTAGATCAGCAGCAGCAGCAGCGCCGGTGCAAAGCCTCCGGGCAGAGTCTGAGGATGACAGCCAGCAGCAGCAGCAGCATGACGGAGATAATATAAACATGGCAGATGGGGGTTTGGCCGATGCTGCTGACATCGATCTTAACGCTGCTACAGATGACGAAGAGGATTGGCAGCAGCAGCAGCACCATGGAGATCAGGAAGATGATCAGGCAGCAGGTGCTGAGTCAGCAGACCTTGAGCTAGATCTGAGGTTAGGGCATGATCCTGCTGAGTCTGAAGATCACGCAGGTGCTGACTCAGATGGGGAGCAAGGGGGCTTGAGCCAGTACAGCGAGCCGCTCTCAAATGTTCAAATAGTGTTAGATGACGTTACAGAGTTGGGCGATGAGGTGGATGAGCCACCACCGCAGGCTCGTAGAAACAGGCGCAGACGGTAGACACGTTTGTATTGGTACAAGTCCGCTGATGCAACTTAGAACAACAGTGTGGTGCCAAGGTCAGGCCGTGGTAAAGTCTTCCCAAAGTTTCCTGCTATATGATCAATGCTTGGTCGTAATAGGTTGTTCAACTTACTGGTAACTGGTCAAGCTGACACCATGCATGTGCAAACCAGGTTGAACTTCGTGTTGTGGACGTTTACTGCTTTGGACATTGTTTGGAGGGGTGGAGGGTGGTGATGGGACAGCTTCCGATGGTTCTGTGGAGGCCTGGGCATTTGTTATATTGGTGTGCTCGGTGGCTTGGTCTCATCAACTATCTAATGATAGCATGCCGTCCCAACGTCGTCTTTCATTCCCCGAGGAGCTTGCTCAGCTCAAGTCTATTGGATTTGATCCATACTGTTTTGAGTCCACATCAAGTCATGCATTACCAGGGCATGGATCAGTGTCACATTCTGTTGGCACAGATAATGTTGGTTGGTAAGAAGATGCAGCTCTATCACCAAGTGAAGTTTAGCTCATGCAACATGGTATGCCAAGCAAGTTGTTGTAAATTACAGGGTGTGCACAGACTTCCACAATCACAACCTCCGAGTTGTATTCAGCATGAGCCAAACCTGACAAGCCAGAGGTACAGTGTCAGGCCATTGTAAAGTTTAGCTCATGCAACATAGAGTGCCAAGCAAGTTGCTGTAAACTAAATGCCAGGGGCCGCCACCCAGTAAATGCTTTTGCTCCTGCATTGTGGCATGCAGTACCCTGGACTTGACGTGCTGAGCCCTGGCAGTGGCAACCAAGCAACATTAGCTGGAGCAAACCCCTTATCACTTCCTGATCGTATAGTTGATTGTATTCAGATGCAAGCCGCTGTGTTTCACCAAGCAAACCTGCTGCAGCAGTTTTGTCCCGGAGCTACCGCATTTCTGCTAGCAGATATGCTCTAAGGAAGTTAATACAAAGTGTATGCGCACATAGCTACACGTCACAGGAGATCTACCATGTCCAGGAGCGGGCAGTCCTACCGGACGCAGGCGATGCCGTGCTGGATGTCAGCTGCTGCAGCGAGCGGGAGTTGCAGCGTTCAGCAAGCATGTGCATTCAGCTTAGACACTGCGTTTATAGAAGAACCGGTGTTGCTGGACAGGCGCATGTCGTCCTACGCATGTAGCACATCAGGATGCAGCAACAAGGAGCGGCAGATTGGCCGCACTCGGTTCCAGCGGCGTTCACCATTTGCGAGCGTCTCAGTCCATCAAGGAGGTTAGTTTGCCTTCGTGGCTAGCTGTGACCGCCCTATCTTGGCCTCAGGCGGGAACTTCCTGGTCCCTCAGTACACCAGCTCACTGTAATATCTGTGCAGGCAGCATGTCTGCTGACTGTGGCGCTTCTTGCTGATCTTTCGACAGTGCTAGAGTCGCACGTATGACCCCAAAGGTGGTATGAACCCGCTGGATGTCTGCAGGCTTTGAAGCAGCAGCTGCCAGTCGCAACAACAGCAGCAAATCAGCCAGCCAGCAGCAAAACGCTCCTGAAGCAGTCGATGCCAATGATCCCCTCGCCCAGCTCGAGGAGATGTCCCCTGAGCAACTCAAGTCTGCCGTTGACAGAGTAACTGCCAAAGACACTTTCAAGGCAGGAGATATGCTGAACAATGGCAGGTAACATCTCGGGTATGCTCACTCATGCATAAAGGCACATCAGCTGCAAATCTTGAAGTTCTGTGTGTTGACCTATGTCTGTAACATATCCCTCGCTAGATTGTAGCTTTGTACGCGCTTGACAGGGCTCCCGTCTACACATTAGCACGTGCCAACGCCCAGGTACTCGGCACAGCATGTGACGCTGTGCGCTGACCTGGCGCCCTTCGCTGGACCTGGCGCCCTGCGCTGACCTGGCGCCAATCAGCGCTGGTGCTGTGAGTCTATCAGCTTGCCAGGCTGTCAACGTCCACCGCCCAGGTCCCACAGATTGTTGAGCCGCAGGCAGCCGCGGAGGCAGCTGCACTATGGTCTGTGTATAGCTGAGAGACCCGACAGTGCTGGCACGTGACAAGCCCGCTTCATGGTGTTTTGCACCTTTGTGTACGTATTGAATGATGTACTGGACTGAACGTTGAGTTTGATTGGTGTTGTACTTGGCAATTGTTGAGGAGCAGGTGGTGAGAAGAAAATCTGTTGCATTCCACACTGCACATAGCTCTGAGCAACGGCTTACAGGACCCTGTGTTACACAGGGCGTGCTGTGTCGCAATGTCTCAGCCTGCAGCTACAAGTTGAATGACAATTTTGGCCTGGCCAGTGACCTCAGCCTTGCAGGGGGCATGCTGGAGCAACCCTGCCACACGTCATGACGCACATTGCACTGAGCGCTGGCTTCGCAAGACCCATCTTAGACCTGTTGTAACGGAATATTTTACTATATATGGCTGCAGGTACAAGTTGAATGACAAACTTGGGATGTCGGGAGAGTATGGCCTGGCTGAGGGCATGCCTGAAGGGCGGTTCACAACACTATGGGATGCAACAGACCTCGCTAGTTGTAAACAAGTTGTGGTGAAGGTATGTCACCGTGCTTTGGGGACTTCTTACCTGGCATACAGTGGCACTGACAGGCTGGTGCTCAAGGTGCTTGCTTCATTGTCTGCTGCAGTAGTGACACGCATGCATCCGGCAGCTTGACAAGCAAATGCGTCGACTGCAGCACTTCATCTTAGTCTAGCTGGCTTGTCTGCTTGTTTCTTTGCTTTGTCTGCTTTCAAAGGTGTGCCTGCTTTCAAGTATACGATGTTCAACTTTCAACTCGCCCTTGCTATTGCTGCTGCTGCCCCATGTACAACATAACAGTGTGTAGAAGGCGGTGACAGTACAAGTTACCTGGCTGGCAGTCGTGAAGCTTCACTGCATGCTCAAGCTGGCAGGCATCCGGGCATACTGCAGCTCCTGGATGCTTTTGAGCACAGGAGCAGCGCTGGCAGGCACGCTTGCATGGTACTGGAGAAGGCGGGAAGCAACTTGGACATTGTGAGTGTATGACCCCCCCCCCCCAACACAGCGCAGTTGCCACGAAGTTTCTCTCTAGCTGCACTTTAGGGTGCATTCACATGCTAGGCATACTCGGCTTAGGCAGAGTCTCCTGTGGTCTGCCAGCGGCTTGATCAAGAGATCAATCAGGGTTGACTAGTGCAACTTGCGCTGCAGTGTGTTGCCTCAATATCACAACCTGAATAAGATCTGTCCAGCTGATTCCGAGCATGCACACACCGTCGCAGGGGTTTCGTGGTTGTGATATGTCTTTCTACATCTTGCTGGCCCAGGCAAGCTTCCTCAACTGACAGGGTGCCAAGCGTTTCACCACATGCTCTATAAATCTCCCCCCTGCCCCCCACCCTTGGCTGTGGGTGGGTGACAATGTTACAGCGTTGTTGATTGTCGAGGCTTTTCTATTGCAGGTAGAGCAATTGTATGGTGGCAGATACCGTGAACAAGATGGCAACAAAAAATCTGCATTATGCTTGATTGCTACACCACTGGGCAGGACAGCTTTGAGGTCAATTGCGCGTCAGACCTTGGAGGCCTTGGATCACTTGCATACAAAGTAAGCGGCGGCTGTTGGTCTGCTTCGATCAGCCAAGCCATCCCTATAGGCACGCTTTGCTGGTAGACTCATCAGCACCTACGCCAAGTTCTCCAGGAAATACTGTTTATGGGCAGCTCTGCTGGCAGACCCTGAGGCAGCCAGTCGACTTATAAGATTGGCGTAACCCCGTTTGTTGAACGAGTCAATCGAGGCTCATTGAGCCCTCTGCTTGGTTTGCCAACCGCCCTTTTGTTACCTATCACCCATTCTTTTGTCAGCTATCACCTGGGGTACCCCCACAGGGTGAAAGGCCAATGCTTGGTGCCCTCACACGCCGTTTTGTGTGCGGCATGTGTGGTACAGTGGCTAGTCACCACCTGTTGTACCATGATGTTGTTGCTCTTCAGGAAGGGAATTGTACACATGGACATCAGCAGCGACAACCTGCTGCTTGATAAGCCATTTCAGCATATACGGGAACTCAATGAGCGAGCTCTTATCGGTCAAGGATGGCAGCGGGTGGCCAACTTTGGTCTGGCTGTAGCTGGCGCTCTAGGCAGTAAACAGGCTATGCAGTCGCTGCAGAAGCAGGTGAGCTAGTGCCCGGGGTTTAGGGGCCTGGACACTTGTGGAGGCTACGTGTTTCTGGGAGTGTGTCGCACACATCAAACCTACTAGACCAAGAAGCAAGACAAACTCAGAAAGAAGTGCAGCAAGTGTGTGGGAATGTGTCAACTACATTGCAGCCATTGGTAGGGTTAGAAAGTGCCGTAATGCCCCCCACCCCCCACCCCTGCCTCTGGAGGCGAAGGAACCCTGTGGTTTGCGTTGTTGGATTGGCTTTTCGATATTTCTCCATATGAGATGAACGGACATCACGAGGCCAAACAGCAGCACGCACGGCCTCAGTGGCATGTTGGGGAGTGATCATGGCAGGAAAGGAGCAGAACTTGCCGTATCGGGGTTTTCTGTGATCCTTATGTATCTGTTTGACATGCAGGTCGATGCAGCCACAAACGATCAGCGACTATATCATGAGCAAAACCTCCACCAAGCCACCGTCAAGCTGACGGACTTCGGGCGAGCGGTACCATACAAGCAGCAGCAGCAGCAGTCTGGAGCAGCAGGGCAGCAGCCGCTGTTAGATCACAACAGGGATGGGCTGATTGTCATGAATGATCCGGCACTCCGACCACCAGAGGTACGTAGTGGTGCTGATACTGATCTGCTGTTGGCTCCGCTGTAATGTTAAGTTTGCAGTTGCAGTCTCAGTACAGGGTTGAGTTTGACCCAAACAGTATGTACTGCTTCTGAACCTTCGAGTATGGCAGTTTGTTATGCTGATTGTCCTGCAGCCCTTCGTGCTTGTGGTGCAATATGTGTGCGACGCCAAGCCTCTGCTCTGCTCTCTGAACCATTTAAGACACAAATGATGCCTAAAGCACAGTATACAAGTATTTGATCTGAACAGTTGTAACCTGTGCTATCAGCACAGGCTATTAGCACAGGTCCTCAATTACGTTGAGGCTACAGCTCCTCAAGCTTCTGCTGGTTGCTAGGATTACATGGCAAGCAGGATGCAGAGCAGGACCTCACGTTCTCTGCTGTTGTGTCTGCTACAATGCAGGAAATCCTAGCCTTGGATTATGTTGCACCAGCTTATGACATCTGGCGCACTGGCTGCGTGATGTTTGAACTGGCAACCGGTGAGCACACAGTGGGATTGAGCAGCGAGATCCCAGTCCAGGGTTGTTGGACAGTAAACTGTGCAGCGCTATCGCTTTGCTGCTGATCTGATCAGAAAAGCACTTTAAAGTTGTGCAACATCAGGAATCTCATGACAGCAAGTTCTCATACACTACCGTGGTGTATCAGAAGTCGTTCATGGCCTAGACTACATGCAGCAGCTGACAAGGGGACTGGCGCCCAGTCCAGCTGTACTTGCAGGTGTGTTGTATCTGCCTGGTGACTAGAGTTTCTGGCGCAGTGTAGGGAGACACACTGTGCAGGCCTACAGCTGCAAACAGGAGTGCGGCCTGGGGTTGGTTCAGCTGCTACATGTAGTCTAGGACACGAGCGGACATGAAATTCTTGCAGGGAGACTATCGTCAGGACACGTCATGCAGCAAGGCCTACAAGCAAGACGGTGTTTCAATCTGCTCCAGAACTTGCGGCATGTTCTCTCTTGTCTGTTTGAACTGACCCTATCCCCTATTGTCCCACCCACCCACCACCCACCCACCCGGCCTGACAGTATTATCTCCAACAACTGGTTGAATATAATACTGGGTCGAAACCAGTTGTTGGATATAATACTGGGTAATGTGGAAGAGCTCTTCCGCACTATCCAGGAGGTGCAGACCTGCCATGCTGGCTACAAGCTGTATGGCTGCTAGTAGTGCCTCTCTCAGCTCTCTAGTCCTTGTCTCAACATGACTTAACAGGCTGGATATCTGGCCGAGTGGTGTGACAAACAGTGAAGATAATTGTAGTGGGGCAGCTCTGCTGCATACAACGCATGAGCCTAATAACGACCAGGATCACGCAAGCATTTTGCTGGCATGGAAATACTCGCAGTAACAGCTGCTGCTTTTGCTGCTGCTGTCACAGGTATGCCCTTGTTCACACCTGCAGCATATGCTGCTGCGCGGCAGCAGAACCCTGAGCTGCAGATGTACAGTGATGACATGATGCATCTGCTGGATATGCAGACAGTGCTGGGCCAGATGCCCAGGGAGGTGCGCAGCATATTGGCGCTGCGCATTAGAGCTGTCCCAACACTATGTCATTGCTATTTCAGTGTTGGTGGTGTGTTGTCAGCGGGCTAGTGTATGTGAGTATCACATGATCACACCGCATGGCCGGCCTTTTGCAATATGTTATGCCCACAGGCTGTGACATTGGCAGGACATTCTGTTTCCTTGCTTAGATCCCTCGCCACTGCCACTGTTGTCATTGCTGCTGCTGCTGCAGTTCATACACAAGTCGCCGCTGTATGATGAGTTCTTCCTACGACAGAGTGACCAGCTGAGAGTGACCAAGAGCATTGGCTTGAGACCGCGCTCTGAGAGTGTGGGAAGGCTGGTGCTCAGACTCACACAAGGCAGTATAGGAGCCCAGCAGGTGCAGTTGAGGCCAGCCCTCTGTAAAGCATGCCTAGGGTTGGCATAATGCAGGATCAGAATTAGCATGACGCATTATTTTTCAACAGTCATGCCAGTTGGCCGTTCAATCCAGTGTCCATAACAGTTGGTGGAGAGTACTGCTAGACCAGTAATGTATCTACATGTATTAGTAGCTCACCTTGACCTAAGCTAGCAGAGCAGCAGAGCCTTGGTTTGCAGGTGCCATGCTACAGAAGCAGTTATGGAGTTTTGTGGATTACTGCGCCTGCAAAGGCTGCAGGCGCAGTAAGTCTTAGCGCATGCACTTGTGTTGCTACCAGCGTGCAGTTGCTCCAGCCCTAGATAATAGAAGTAACAACTTAGTATTAGTTGATGAACTTTGGAAGTGAGCATGAATCAATGGCGGAAGTGTGTGTGCCTGTGGACAAAGCTGGCTTGCCTGTAAATATCCGTTGTTATTGACCAGGCAGTGGTTGACTGCCATCTGGGCTGTTTATGCAGGCTGTGGGTTTCCAAGACTTTGTGAGTGCTATGTTGGTGTATGACCCCGCTCGAAGACCCTCAGCTGCAGATATGCTGAAGCATGAGTGGCTGAAGCAAGAAGAAAGCCACGGACAGCAGACAGTAACAGAAGCTGGGTCTGGAAAGCAAGATAGCAAGAGCAGATGATAGCAGTGTTTGCAGTGGTTGATGGGTAACTTGGGTACATTGCCTTTCAAGGTATATGCTCATACCTTTGCTTCAAGAAAGTTTCAAGGTATATACACATGTGCCTGTGATACATCGGGTGCGGGGCCGATGGCCATAAGGCTATGGCTGATGGTAACAATCATTGTGTGCATGCTTACTGTGTCTAGCCTACTGTTCCTACGTATAGGGGCCTGCAGAAGCCCATGACGGTGGAACGACACGCCACCGGCTCCTGTTGCGAGTCTGAAGGCTTGCTATCCGGTAACCAGATCCTTTTGTTGTAACAGACGTTCGACCCAGCTCATGTACCCGATGCTGCCACAGTGGTTTGTCAGCGAGGGTGTGCCAGCAGTTGGCTGGTGACTGCAACCACGCCCCACAACCAGTGTGTGGGAGCAGCCCGGTTCTCAACAGTTAACTTTGCACTCTGAACGTTGCACATCCACCGCCACAGCATGCGGGTGGTCCAAATTGAATGATGGGCATGACACCTGAGCGTTAACTTACTGTCGAACACAGCGCCAGAGATATTGCAGACGATACTTGCCAGGCCGCGGCCACCCTAGGTGCACCACGGGTGCGCGGGCCGCCCGGCGGGCCTTGCCGATCGGACTGCTGGCGGTGGGTTTTGGTTCAGGGAGCAGGTTTAGAGTGTACTTGGGGTCAGCAGATGCTGTGTTCGTCGTTCTCCGAAGCGTTCACCGTCACGCGGTGCTGGCCATACGGTTGTCCGAGTATCTAGAGCTTCGTCATTGGCGCTGGTTTTCTGCCGATATCTGTGTGACTCTGGGTAACAGACGCCGCTTATGTCTCTCAGTGTGCGCAATTGGAATGAATGAGCTAATGAATGAAAGAGTTCCGCGTAGCGCTATCAGTAGAGCGCTAGCGTAAGTTGAGGGAGTGTAATGAGTGTGTCGAGGCGACTTCACGTTCCCAACCGTCCGCTCACGTCCCGAAAGGGGCAAGAGGGCTGCTGCGCACTCATAAACAGCAGAGCTGACTCATGTGGTAGTTGTTGTCCACAGCGCAGACAATCTGACAGCAAAGATGGATAAATGGTTGTCACGACAGAACACTGTGGGCTTTGGCGGGCTTGAGCTCGGCGCCGACCCCATGTATGTACCGTACCGTACCGGCCGGGCCGACTACACACTGAACACGCCTCCTTCCGTTTCTGACCCTAATAGCCGCATTAACTGCTGTGCGACTGTGTCGCAGCACTTTTGCAACGTATGTCAGGAGTTGGTTTAGGCAGGCAGGGGCATGCAGCTGCTTTCTGGACATGTCCGCACATCCGGCGTCAGAGGTCGTCCAATGGTTGGCAGAAATGTCACACCCCAGTCCGGCCCAAAGAAGTCCAATTTAACACGCAACACTTGAGTTTGCCTTTTCGTGCGCAACTACGATATCAAGCTGGCGAAGTCACGAAGGCTGCGCGAAGCAGGCAAGCTGACCACACATGGCACGACAGCTTTTGCCAGCGCATCTATCCTGTTTGCATTGGCTCAGTCTCTTTTACATATATATTTCAGCAATCATGGTAACTGTACCGACTGCTGCAGCACCGGTGCTGGATATCAGCTGAACACTAGTAACACCATTGCAGCGCCTTTTAACCAATCGTAACAAGAGCACTACACACACCAACAACCAATGCTAGCCTCAAATAGGCTCAAGCACCCAGCTTTGCGTTTGTACCACAACAGATGACTGATTGTTGTCCCGAGTTTCATTAGTTCAGTGTGGAGCCTGCAGTGCACGTGATGCGTAGCGTTCTGTTGAGTTCCCTAGCACTTGGCCACCATCCCATATGATGGGACTGACCGCTACACGTATGCTGCAAGGCTCATGCGTATCCCTGGAGTCAGTATCTCATCAGCCATCAACCCTGGTTCATAACCCGCTCCTTGAACCATGAAAGCTACCCTTTTGACTATATCTTTGATGGATAGCCTAGCTCCTTGGTGGCCTTATCGTACTTGAAATTATGTGTAACACGTAAGATTTGTACTTCCATATGGGGTAAGGAGGGGCCTGCAGCCCAGCCCGTGCTTGCCAGCAGCGTGATGAACAGCAGCTCCATGCAATAGGCCACAAAGTACACCTGCAATACAGGTAGCAGACCAATACAGCGTTTGGAGGCTGCAGGTGTCATCGGCCTTGAAGGGACTGCTACAGTGACTGGGGCCAGCTTCAGCCACCAGATGCTTCACTACCGAGCAATAGTAGGTGACGAGAAAGCCACAGAGACAAGGCCAAGTAAACACTTGTCAAAGCTGGCGTGGTGGCTTCTGCTGCTAAAGTACAAAGACCATAGTTGGCTGGTGTGCTGCATCAGAAACGATTGCGATAGGCAATCGAGCAGGGGCCTAGGAGGAGGAACAGAGACTGTGATATACTGTGTGCATGCTATGCGACCCAAGCTCTGATACTGGCCTGGCGGTATTATACTGAGTTGAGCCCTGGGACCTTGCTGGCCATCTGTGGTAGTGAATGCTGTACGCTGTGGCAACGTGCAGGCTGGTCTGCTGCAACAAGTCTTCGATCACCAATGAAGTTCTACTTGGCCAGCTGCAACAAACCCCTTGGCTGCTGTCAGGGCATCAGCAGCAAGATCCCCGCATCACAGAATGCACGGATCAAAGTAGATGCTCGGAACGCTGCTGTTTATATCACAAGGAGAGTCACTTGCGGCAATGCAGGGTTTCAGCATAATGCTGATCAGGGGTGAGGTCAATCCATGCAATAGTAAAGCTCGGCTGCAACATATGTCATGCATGAGCCTTTGCTGCTGACAGCGCTTCAGTAGCAAGCACCTGACGTCACGAGTGTATCACGCAGGATTTTTTCCCTGGAGAAGCCGGACCGCCAAAACCACACTACAAGCCGCGAACCTGTGCCCACACCAGATTGTCAACATGCGCCCAGTCTTGCATTGCATCTGCTGGCCCAGATGATACTATACACACCCATTTCAGCCAGGTGCTGTGATCTGATCTCAAATACACGCAGGCTGTGCTGCAGCTCCCCTACCCCAGAGATGCCATTTGAGCTGACAGGACACGTGTGAAACAGTCCGTGCTGCTCCTGCTGCTGTGATTGCCGCTCAGCAGCTCTGTTGTTACGGCTGCTGCTGCTCTTAGGGCCCAACTTGATGCCAGCACTGCTAATGCTGCCATTGGTTGTGCACTGCTGGTTGGCTGAGCATCTGTCAAGCATTGGAGTACCACATGCAGAGGTTGTTGCTAAAGACATGGCAAGTCATTGCGTGCATTACACGACATTCTTACTTCTGCACCTCTGTGGGGTTGACTATTGCATTGCATGCGATTCAGCTGTGCCCGACTCAGGTGCAGATTACGAACAAAATAGGCAAAATCAATAAATGCATGTCAGGTCAGGTGAGGCAGGACCTTGGCAACCGACTGCTTGTTGGCAACCTGTGCGGTTACCTTCTAACTCAACTACAACTGCATCGCAAGCTACATGCAAAAGTAGCTTCCAATGCCATACTGTTGGCTTACCAGAGTACTCCAGCCCACTGCATGTAAAGTAGGAAACATGCTGATGTGAGTCATTGGCTGCAGATCTTTGCACAAAATGGATCGAAAGCACGCCTTTCTTATCAACGTGATTGCCGCCGGGGCCCGGTGCCGGTTATGTGACAGATACCGAGCGGGACCCACAAGCATGCCCAGATCAGTTGAGGAGCCGTGTGCCAGTTATTCATACAGTTTCATGTCTGTAGATCTTGCATCTCTGAAATGTGCCAACGTTAACCATGATCGTGGAAACGACGCTAGGTGATTCATTGTCCGCCATGCCCCGCCCCCGGCTGGGTCTCCTTGCAGTCCCAGTCTACGTAGTAAGTAAACACTGTGATTACAACCCTCTGCGCCGTGAAAACATCACGTTTCACGATGCACGACAGTACCAGAAGCGGGGACTGGCGGTGAGAAACGTTGCTTGCTTTATTTATCATGCATAATTCCTTATAACCAGGTGTAACACCGTGAAAATAGTACCTACTTTGAGAACGTGCGCAAGCGAAGCTTATTCAGGGGATAAGGAAGCGAGACACATTCCCGCTGCTATTGCTGCTGCTTCATCCTCTCCAACACCGTGACACGTGTCTGACTAACTAAACCAGGTACCTTGGATCCTATCTAGGGGTTCCACTCGCAGTTTCCCCCTGACCGACTGGACAAGTCAGACACGGGACCACACGACGGATGACATGACAAGTGCCCAAAGCCCATACGGTAATGAGATACCATCTGCTTCCCTGCGCGCCCACGCTTGAGTCCTTTCGACACCTTCCCTCAACATACGCTTGTATCTTATATGGTATCTTCGCCGCACAGGTTATTCAACGATGTCCCCTGCACAGATGTCCGGCAACAACGCGTCAACGCAAGGGTCGTCCGAACACAATGCTCTCATAAAGCTGAGCCCCAGCTTGCAGAATCTGCAGTCCGCACTGGAGGATGTACGGTTGCCCGACTCCGATAAGCACATACCGGAGCTTGACGATGAGCTGAGCGCACAACTACAGCATCTAGGTTTACAGATAAGCCACTTCCAGGAACATCTGGCGCACGTTATCGGTCCCAGGCCGCTGGCTGTGAGACGGCCTTCCGGCAGCCCCTTGGAATCTTGCAGCAGTCAGGACCTTGGACATATGCTGAGCAGGTATGGCTCACAGCTCCTTCTAGCAGTCCAAAGCAATACAACAAAGCTCAAAAGTTCATATGGAGTTCGGCGTTATTATTAGTAGCGAAGCTCGACGCTGTTTTGTCATGTGGGGAGCCTTCTGCCAAGACAATGCAAAGCAATGCTACGATCAGTTAAATACAGGAGCAATGTTCTGGTCTGCAACAAGAATGCATGCAGCCATGAGTGTACACTTGAGTTAGCGTGCCAACACACAGTTCCCAGAGCAAGCCACAACCCCACTCAATGACCTGGCGCTCCTCGTGCTTTGCCCGTTTGTCTGCAGTGACCTGTCCACAAGTCTGTATCCCGCCAGCAGCAGTGGCAGCCGCATCGCTTCTCCCAGAATGTGGGATCATCTCGCTGCCTCTTCAACTGCCAACATACCACATCTGTGTGAGATGCTGATGGACAGCAGCACAGCAGTACAAGCTGCTGCTGTGGGCTCCCTAAGAAGCCTGACAGGCAATGCATTCTACTGCTCTACTGTTGTGGAGGCAGGAGCAGTTCCTTGCCTAGTCAAGATGATGGCAGGGAGCTCATCGCCAGATGTACAGGTGATATTGTAGACAACTCGTGCATTTCGTTGTGGACAATGTGGCAGGGGTTCTGTCGTGATTGCAGGCGTCAGCTAGTGCATGCAGTGTCATTGTTGTGATTGTGATATTTGACGGATCGGTCAGGGACTTGGCATGCTGGTGGGCCCGTATGTTGCAGAGTGCCTGTCACATCCGTATGGCATGCTCCAGTTGGGCGTGATGCTATCTGCCCCATCAGAATCTTGCAAGGCTGACTCTGACCTAGCCCAAGCTGCTGTGGTGCATCCTGGTATGTGGCTGTTCTGGATTGTGTTATCTGGCTCGATGCTGACTCGTTTCATGCGGCGTGCTTTGTCAACATGCAGGAGGCAGCCAGTGGGGTGCTCTGGAACATGGCTGCCTGCCGGATGCCAGACATCAATGCATCACTGCTGGAGGCCAATGCAGTCAAAGCAGCAGTACCGCTACTAGCAAGCAGCAATGCAGATCTACAGTCTACTGCAGCAGCATTGTTAGCAGAGTTGACAGTTGACAGCAGTAGCAGCAGTAGCAGCAGCAGCATTGGGGATCACGTCTCTGATCAGATGGTGCAGTCTGTCGTGCAACAGATGGCAGCAGCAGGAGCAATCC
>NSMO01012543.1:0-16659 GCA_002588565.1 Coelastrella sp. UTEX B 3026 | reverse complement strand
AACTGCAGCAGCAGAGCAGCACGACGCAGCACATTGACTTGGCTGACTGACTGGCTTGTTGCACGACATGACAATGCCACTGCCTGTTTTGTACGCTAGTGCTTTCAGCCACTGCTGGTGCCAACAATGGTACCAGTCATGATGGATAGTGCAGACATCACAGGCATCCATTCAGACGACAGACACGCAGTCCCCTTGCATGCTATATGCTGGCGGCCCACCTGGCCTCCCACCAAGTCCACCACAGCTTTCGCTTCCTTGATCTCATGCGCCGGCATGATCTTGTACACCATCTGTTTGCAAGGTGTGAACAAACTGTTGTGACATGCACTGGACGCAAGTGCAGTCACAAAGCCAGCACTTAGTGCCAGCCACATGAGCTCCTGCTGGGGCAGCTGCTGCAGTCCTGCTGTAGCGGGCAACTTGTCCAAGGTTGCAGCAACCCAGCTGGCTGCTGCTGATGTGCTGGCTCCTGCTGCTGGCTGTACCAGCAGACTTGCTGTGAAAAATGCTGAGCCTGCTAGGAGCATGCCTATGGGGCTGATCAGGGCAGCAAACGGCCAACCCAAGTGCTGCAGCACAAGACAGAGAGTTGAACAGATGTCGGACCAGTTCCAGCCTGGGACTGCAAGTTTGCTGGCATACTTGCGTGCTGCATGTTTCCAAACATCGCAAGCACTGGCCGCCTCTGCGGGTGTTGAGCCAGGCTCAAGAATGTGCAGCTAGCTGTGTGTGCACGGCACAGCTAACTTGATGCAAGCATGATCCAACATATGTTGGCCAACAGTTGTAGGTAACAGCAGCATGCACCTTCCCACCTTGAAGATGTACTTTGACAGCAGCATCATGACAATGGTGGCAGCTCCCACGGCGCTCTGAACATCCGCCAACTTCAAGCAATACGCAGCTGAGTCAGCAGTAGCCAGCCTGAGCTGATGCTTGTAGCTGTACTCAAACATGCGGTATGACACACTGAACGCCACAACTGTCACAGCTAGAGCAGCTGCAGTGGGGTTGCGAACAAACACAGCCCGAATCTCATCCCACGATGCTTTGGGTACCGGTGTAGACCTAGAATGTGATCTGTGTGGTGCTGCTTGCTGCTGTCCTGCTGCTGAAGTTGAGTCCGCTGCTGTGGTTGATGCTGTGGTGCTGCTACTGCTACTGCTACTGGTATATATGCTTGCAGCAGTGCTGCTACTGCTACTGCTGACACCTATACTGCTGACGGCTGGTGCAGCAGTTTGGCTGCTTGTTTGGGAAAGCTGCGGTTGTTGCTGCTGGTGTTGTTGGTGGCTGTGCGGCCAGCTGCTGTGTCTATGATGTGTGTCTGTTGGCGCCATACTGATGTGTCTACTGTAGATGTCGCCCATGCAGGCGAACATGACAGCAGACATTGCCAGCATACACAGCACCAGTAACTGCAGGAACATCACCAGGGCAGAAGCAGCAGGTTAAGGCACCACCTATAACACTGAAAACCTGGCACAGCAAACACTGTTGACCACCATGCTGAAAGCCACAGCCCCTAGTAGAACTGTAGATCTCTGATCCTGCAACGTTACACATCTCCTTTCTAACACATGGCCAGCCCAGACTGACCTTGAGCACTCCCCCCATGTGTCCACCAGCTGCTGCATGTACTGTTTTGATGAACTTTGCACTGCCCACCAGGCCCAGGTTTGCCAGGAGGCCGAGCTGCGGGTACAGGGCAGCAGCTTCAGACATACTGCACACCTCATCAGCAACAGTCCTGCAGCCAGGTGGCAGCGCAACATGTTGTTGATCTCTTCAGCAGTACAACCTGCAGCTGGTTACCAGCGATAGCGCACTACACTGTGCTGATGGCATGCTCATTGACACGGATGCGTGTGTGCTTGGAGTTGAACAGAAACATATTGACATGCAAGGTATCAACCCACTCGCAGCACGAAGGCACTCTAGGGAGGGCTAACCATTGCATTGCACTACATTGATGCAAGGGAGCACATATTGGCACAGTCACTTGACAGGCAGAGTGACACAACAAGCTCACCAGAACGCCAGTGAGATGACCACGGGTCCCCAGAGATCACTCATCACATAGAACAGCGAGTACACCCATTGCTGCACAGCTGCAGCTAGGCCTGCTGCACCTTTGGGGAGGGCAGAGGGCAGCCAAGACAGCCAGCTGGGGTTTTGAAGCGCCGGGGCCAGCGGGTACAGCACCAGAGCGAACAGGGCATAGAATGCCACAAACGGTGCTGCTGTGGAGAAGAACAGGTGCTGCGGGGGAACTGTGGGCACCTATATTTAGCACAGCAATTCGACCGTCCGTCGGTTCAGGAGCCAGTCATTGGCCTGCTTGCAACCATCCAGCAGCAGTGCCAACACAAGCGTAGGAACAAACTTTGTATGCACACTTGTCTGAACAGGCCAGCCTGGCAAAAGTTTGACCGAAGACTGTGTGGTTATCATCTGTTGTATGATGCTGGGCAAAGAAGCTTTGCGCCATCCTGCATGACTGCTTGTACGCTGTCACTAGGTTGCGGGAATTACTACTGTGATCTCATCCACCTCACCAGTGTCAGTCTGTAGAAGTTGAAGAAAGCCAGTGACGCTGGCAGTGTGCCCAGGGTCGTCAGGTACGGCAGCGCATCAGCACCCATAGCATGAACAACAATGCCATCTTTCAGACTCTGCACAGCAGGGCCAGGATCTCAGGAGCTATGAGCATTGACAGCTAGAGCTGCAGTTGCTGGTTGTGCTGCCACCCAAGGCTGCGATACTGTGAATGCTGGGGTTGCTTGCGTTGATGGGAGCTCCCAGTGCCACTGTCATCTCAAATGTAAGCCTTGGGGGTTGGTGCTGACTGCAAAGGTGCAACTGCTGGCATCTACTAGTGTACTGCGCACTCAATGCAAGTGCTTTTCGGACACCACAGCACAGCTGTCATGAGCTTTGGCTGTGGCTGAAGCCCTGCTGCCTGGGCGCTGCAATCAACTCTGCACGGCCTGCTGATGGCGGACTACCGCACACGAAGGACACGGCTCACCTGCAGCATGGTGAAGATGAATGTAGAAGCAAAGAACAGTATGCTGAGGGGTACTGCTTTGCGCCATGGCTTGCCAAACACCAACTTCAATGGATTGGTGATCTTCAGCTGCCAACCGAGACCAGTACTGACTTCCCAGTGACTTGCCAAGCTGAAGCTGGGGATGCCAGGGTCACGCTGCTGTTCCTTGCATTTGTGGTGATCACTGGCCTGCTGCTGGACGTTCTGCTGAGGCCTTTGTGGCCGTGGCTGCTGTTGCTCTGCTGAGGCTTTGTCGGAACTCAGCCCGTCTACACGGTCACCGGAGCCTGTGTTGCTGCTGTGAATGCCTGTTGGGCGATGCTGCACTGAATTGGCGTGATCTGCATCCCTCTGATGACCATTGCCACCTTGCGCATTGCTGAAACAGTAAACCCTCGGACTCCCAGAGACTCTCCAGCCTACTGCCAGACTTCCTCGTAACGTGGGTATGATACACGTCTTTGTAGGGTATCTAGCTGGCTTTGCACTGCGTGTATTAGCCGTGTGGTGATGGAGAGCATATGCACACTGTTGAAAGCCAGAACCAAGGCTTGCGCGCTGTAGCTGGTGCATGACAGCCCAGGAACCCCTTTAAAACCTGCATCCGTTCATGTCAACATCTTGCTGCGTTCGCTCAAGCGAGCAAGGCTCTCGGAACGTTGGTGCCGGAAGTTCGCGCACAGACTGTTGTCAACGAGCATCAAGTACGATGGCAGGTCGTCTTGAACTGCCGACGCTATTGAATTGCAAAAACAAATATCAACGTGTAGGTGGCGTTGTGCGAGTTCGCAAACACAAGCGAGTCCAACTTGCGTTGCTGCTAACGATCCCACGTGGTGACAACCGCTACGAAAGTGGCGTTGGCCCATGCTGCCGCTTGCATCAACACATGTGCACCATGAAAACTGCTTTTGAGCCGTCGGATGCAGGTCCTGAAGGCTGGTGCGCTACTTTGGGTTATTGCTGCATCTGCAGGATTCCCAGTTGTCACACGGTGAGACAGTGCTTGCCATGATCACAATCTCAACAGGGTGTAGCAGCACACAGAATGAACAAGGATTTCAGGATAGTTGGCTCAAGATTGCCGTTCGCTGCCTGCAGTGGACAGCAGTGTGAAGTTCATTGGGGGCCGCCGCTGGGCTTGGCAAGCTGCTAGCTTGTCAACACTTGCCAAGTAGCTGAGCCGCATACAGCACACAACACCCACAGCGGCTGCCAGACTCCTGCCTCACCAAGCTTGAACGCATGCCAACTTAAATGTCAGCGTCACCTACAGCCATCAGAGATCTGTTGCAACATGCAAGACTTGTGTCCAAGGTTGTGTCCCACAATTCACTGAGTGATAAGCAAGCACAGGACAAGCATGAATATGGTGTGGTATTGATGGCCCTATTCTCCCAGAAAGGGCGAGAGAGGTGGAACAAATATGTTAAATAATGACCCGCACCCCGCAGCACACGCAAGAAATAATATCACGGACACGAACAGAAAGCCTGATTACTACTGCGAGCTACCGAAAGGCTTGTCACTGCGAAGGCCAACCACACCATTGCAAACCAACGACACATCAGGTGCTTGTTTGTGGAGCTGGTGTACAATGAACCACTAACATGCATGCATGCTGCTCTAATAACACTCTCTTGCAACACCTACAATGTCACTGCCACACATGATGCACATTGCCTGGTCTAACTGCCGCCGCACACCCTACAGTTTACTGCTCACGAGTCGCACAAGGCAAGACGTTAGGGTCAAACAGGATTAGTGCCACAGAAGCAGCAATACATGGTTCTCAAAAACGGAGGTCAACAGTACCATAGGCCCCAAAGCACAAAGCCACAGCAACGGACGGCTGCTCACAAATCACACACAAACGTCTTGCAGCTGTACACAAGTCACAACACACATGAACAGACGAAGTACTAGTCAACAACCGCTGTATGCAGCTACGAATGAGGGCACTGCAGCTTGAAGCCGCAGCTGGCACACAAACATTATGATGCGCCCACTACTGCTGCCTCCAGATATATACTTGAGGCCTGCTGTTGCTCAAACAAACCCCGCAGCTTTCACCCCTGCTGAATCTCTTGCACCAGGCCACTCATATCTATGCGGCACATCATGCTATTGGGCGATGGCTGGTGAGGTGTGCCTGCTGCCGGTACTGCTTGCTTTCTCTCCCATGCAGCATACACCACGACTCGAATTTGCACAGTCAGCTTTTCGACGACCAGCCAACCTCTGTCTCTGAGCTGTGCATTTTACTTCCTACCAGAGTGCCCACTTTTTGCTGCCCTGTTTACTGAGTTTGCCTGATGCCTCGAGCGCCTTCCTCCCATGGTCGACACCCTCCAGCAGCAGTAAGCTCTCCTCCATCACCAGCGCGCTGACCAGCCGCCTCATCACACCACGAATCACAAGGTCATCGTGCCAGGCACCACCACCAGCAGGTAACTGCATCAGCAACACAGTTGAATTGGAAAGTGAATGTGTTGCAACATCTGTTTTGCTTTAGACCGGTGTCTCCAAGCCACTTGCAATGTATATGATTGCAGTCTGCTGTGTATCACCACACAACACACCTGTGCAATCAAGCAGAAACCCGTCGGAGTCTCAACCATGTACAACGCCATACAGAATAAACCACGTAAGCTGTCGCTCGTATAGAACCACAAAGCATTGAA
This sequence comes from Coelastrella sp. UTEX B 3026, assembly GCA_002588565.1. Lineage (NCBI taxonomy): Eukaryota > Viridiplantae > Chlorophyta > Chlorophyceae > Sphaeropleales > Scenedesmaceae > Coelastrella > Coelastrella sp. UTEX B 3026. The sequence goes on along the minus strand of NSMO01012543.1, from coordinate 10,920 downwards.
AACACCTGCTGTCACAATGAGACTGCATCAGCAGCTGCAAGCCAGTGTGGCGTGAACCGCGTCCCACCTGCTTTTCAATCTCCTTGTCTATGAGAGCATCCAGTGCCGCCTTATGCTGGAAGCTGTTGAGACCATTGGGGGTGTTCAGCACTGCACTGACCAACAGTGAAGCTATCTCTGAGGGTGCGACATCAACATGATCTGCGCTGCTGCTGCTGCTGCTGCTGGCTTTGCTGCTTGTCTTGCCAACTGCTGTGTCCAGCTTGGCGCTGCTGTTGGTATAGCCAAGTTTACGTGCTAGCAGCTTGGTGCGCACGAGTCTCTCAACATCTCTGCACAACACAAGTGGGGCACACACAGTTGTCAGTGGATTGCAAACACGATCCCAATTACACCCGTTTGCAAACACAATTGCAGCCAGGGTTAGGGTACACGCACCCGGGGTTGTAGTACCAACATGCCGCGGTTTGGAGTACCACCACCAGTTGCATATGACTGCCAAGTCCTGCATGTATGATCCGCCGGCACTGCACTACAGGCAAATGATCTGCTGTCACCAGCCCAAGTGCTGAGATGCTTGTCTGGGCCCCACAGTACGTTACTGACCTTAGTTGTTGATCCAGTGCTTCTGCTGCCCCAGCTGCCAGCCTGTGCTTGAGCTGTTCCAGGTCTTCACCTTCCAGCGGCTCAGTGACGTCATCCAGAGCAGCCAGAGCTCGAACATGGCCGTCACCCGGGTTGCCATGAGGGTCAACATAACTGAACAAGCAGGGAGTAAATAGGTTGATTACAGTCAATATTGTGGCTGAGTCAGACAAGGCAAAGTGACGCGTGCAGGACACAGTGCTGGGTTCCACACATATAAAACAGATAAAAACCGGAGCCTGGTGTAAGGCGTTTGAAATGCATGTTACAGCCGACAGCCAGCATCTAAACCAGGACCAGAGTTCACAGGCTGGCAGCTGTGTAACCACAGATGTATGACGCCTACTAGCCCTGTTGCTGTTTGCTGTGTTTCGCACCTGCGGACATGTGCGTTGAGGAACGAGCTGTATCCAGGCGGAAGATCCTGTTGGTCTGGTGACTGCTGCTTGTCAGTGCTGCTGTTGTTGACGTCCTGCAGGTGATACGAAGCAAACAGAATGCTTGGAGCCTTGATGTGTTGAAAACACCTCAACGCAACCCGACAGCAACCTCAACTCGAGCCACATCTGCTATCTGCATCTCCTTGTATGATCTAGACATTTATGTGCATAAGGAGCAATATCAAGCACTGCTGCGCCCTAAGGTGCACTTCTCTATGCCAAATAGCCGTTGCGTAGATGCCTGACCAACACTGTCTGATTTCGAAAGGTAGATGCCTGGCCATCATTGAATGATGCAGTTGTTGTTGACAAGCCCAGCACACCTCGTCAAGCCAGCTGCTGAGCCAGAGATACATCATCATCACAATGAAGTACGTTGACACCACTATCAACAGTGTGCCCAGGATGTCTGGTGATTCAGCCAAGCTGGGGTCAATGTATGCATCATCAAGCACCTCAGATGCCCATGAGGGGAGCAGCGGGACAAACAGGGACACAGCTGCTGCACTACAGCCTGCTAGTACTCTTGGTACGGCTGCAGAGACATGGCCGGGTCTGCAAAAGGCATGACAGTGGGGTATGAAGTAGTCAAGTCACTCATATCAGAGCAGCGCAGTGATGCAGTTTGTGCACTGTGTTCCGCTGCGACGAGTGGACCACTGCTCCGATCTACGATTATACCTGTCGAGCCAGACATTGCTGCCGCAGCAGTGACATCCGAGTACGACAACCGTAACCAAGAACAGATGTAGCAATGGGGCCCTTCAAGTGTAGATGGATCACCAAGGGCAAGGCCACCTGGCACATGGTGCAGCTTGTACAGCTGCATGACCCACCTGGACGTTTCTGACTGCCTGACCTCCTTGCGCCTGGCACCGACGACACGCTTGACACATTCACATCGCTGTAGAGCTGGTGCTAGCCTCACAGACCGCCGCAGTGTCCTAGACAGCAGTCTCGTAGAAGCAGCACAGGGCGCAAGCTGCCTGTGCATGACCAGCAGGCAGAACACACCCACTATTAGCACCTCAAGCAACTAGTGGCAGGCTCCGTGTCCGTGTAAATGCGCATGGTGAGGCTCTAAAGACAGTTGCTCACCCCGACATGCGGAACGATGCCGAATCACCTCCACAAGCGGACACCTGGCCACTGAACGATGCCGCAATAGCCGCTAATGTCACGTAACAGTGTCGATTGTGCGCGAGTCCTGCAAACGATGTCTGTGCAGCGTTCACGACTGATCTGTGGGAATATACCGCTCAACCGTTGCTGGTGAGTATACTTGGTAAAAGTAAAGCAACTTCTCATACATAGCATCGCGTCAAGGAGGGCCCATGCGTACCAAACAGCAACGACACGAACGGACGCTGTCGACGTAGGCTTCACGAAGGCACGCATCAACCGGGTTTACAGACCAGCCTGCTCCCTGCTGCTTAAGCAAGCAGCAGACAAACATTGCAGCGGCAGGCAACAGGCCAAACCCAATAGCAAGGGAAAGCGGTCCACCTTGGACGCCCAGGGACGCGCTCGAGCTCGATCACACAGACTGTTTCACCCAGGAACTGTTCTCACCCTCTTACGCATGAAAGGCTAATACACTTACAAAGCCTTTCACCCTTGCCGCTGCTGTTGCTGCTGCTTGTGGCGCTTGAAGAACTGCGCCAGTTGCCTGTAAGCTTGCCCAAACTCTCCTGCTGTGGGCACATACGACCTCTGCACCCAGCCTGGCAGCTTCTGGACTGGCAGTAGCCTGCCACCAGCACGTATGCTGACACCGGCAATGGAGCCACCAGCTGGCACTGGATCGAAGCTTGATTGCTGCTGCTGCTGCTGCTGTGAAGCTGCCTCTGTTGCTTGATGCTCTGCCTGCAACTCTGCGGCTCTAACTGTCTCCCAGTCCGCGGTGTTCACCACCCATCGTGTATCCACCAGCACGATCGCTGCGTAGTCGCCCTTATGTCTTACTACCCGGCCTACACACTGGTTTACAGCTTTGAAGCATAGGTCATCATAGTACTCACGTCCTGTGATCAGCCTGGTGGTGGTGCTGCTGCTGCAGCTGCCTCTTTGCTGTGCTTCAGGGCTGTCATTGACTGCTGCACCAGGCAGCTGCTGTGTGTCCATAGCTGCATTGCTGTGGCCCTCAGTACTGGAACGCAGACCTGCCTGAGGTTGCATTGACTGGGAGGCTTTACCTGCCAGGGTCTTGGCTGCTGCTGCTGCTGCTGTCGGCCGACTGCTAGATGCATTAATCACCTGGAATGCAGTCCGCCGCCTGCCAGTCTCTACAAACGCACCACATTGCTGATGTTGCTGCTGCTGCTGTTGCTGCTGCTGGTGGCTCGATGGTTGCTGTGCTGTGGGTTGCTGTTGTGGTTGCTGCTGTGTGCTGTGCATGCTGGGCTGCTGAGTCATGCCTGTTGCTGCCTGTTTGTCGAGGTAAGCCATCCGCTCCCTGAGTTCCGGGTCCGAGGGGTTGGGGTACGGCATGCCCAACATCACAACACACCTGGATGATAAGCAAACAGCCCCAGGTGAAGCACGCCCTACTTATCACAAGCACAGGGGAACGTGGTCAAGATGTTGGCATGCACCACGACCCCGTAGATGCAATACCTGCTACTTACTCCTTTGCTACAATGATGGCGGCCCTTACTTTGAAGCCCCAAGATACATACCTTCCAAGGCCATCACCAAAGTTTATCCCCTCAGACAGTTTGCCGCCCACCACACACAACATGACAGCACCACCACCACGACCTGGGCTGCTGGGGAGAGCACTTGTATCGCCCCTGGCAGCAGCAGCGGCTTCAGTCCCTTCTGCTGCCACTGCTGCGGTCTGATCTGCTGCTGGTGCTGGTCTGCTGCTACCGCTGATGGCCGCAGCATATGCTGACAGCACTTGCTCTACTTCTGTAGCTGACCGGGGCTCCCTGAACATATAGGACAGCAAGGGTGCGTATAAGAGGCAGATCAACATGCATCGCAGTTGCAGGATAACCACATGCAAACCGGCAATTCAACGGCAAAGTGACTTGGGGCACAAGTAACATGTGCATCTGCTAGCACTGACTAGTCCGGTGGTTGCAGAACATACGAAATTCCAAACACTAGTAACGTCACCAGCCATTGCAATAGTTGGGCAGCTCCCACTACCTAGGAGGCGATCAACTTACAGTGTTACCGTGAAGCCTACATGTAGTGTAGGTCTAACAACAGAATCGCCCACCTGAAAACTTGCTTGCGCTGCTGCAACCGCGCCATGATGCCACAGCTATTCCACCTCGCAACCAGCTGCTCTAGATACACAAAGCTCGGGGCAAACACCACCAAGCCCTCAGGCACAACAAAGGCAATGTTCAGCAGCAGCTGCCCTAGCTCATCTATCAGTCCCGGATCGTGTCTGCTATCGTGTCGAAGGTTAAGCGCTTTGCCGGACGGGCCGCGCCCGATTGACACTGCTAGCAACTGATCAGCTGGCACTACGTGGCCGCACTCAAAGTGCACGACACGCTCGTTAGGTAGGTCCGGAAACAGCTGCGCTCGCAAGCCTTCGATCGGCGCCAGCGTGCCCGAAACCAGCAGCACCGACCGGGCGCTCGCTAACAGTCTGCCGAAGTGGCGAGCTGCATTCAGCAGGATGTAGCGCATGTGGCCACCTCGTCCAGCGGTTCCAGCGGCTGTGCTCTGGTCCGCAGCTGTGCTGTCGCCCGCTGTCGGAGCTGCCGCGGAGTCTGTTGCTGTCGCTGCTGCCGCTTGTATGATGATCCTACCATCAGCATCCGAGTTTGTGAGAGACAGCAGGAACGATACAAAGCTGTGTATGGCTGACACTCCGTCACGAGCTGATAACTGCCCAATTGCCGCCTGCTGCTGCTGCTGCTGCTGTGCGCTTGGCTTGCTGCTGCTGTTGCCACCCTGGCCTGCTGTGAGTGGCTGGCCTTTATTGGCTGTTTTGTGCTGAGGGTTCTGCTGCCGTTGGAAGTCTACAGCACCTGAAGACCTGGCTACTGCTGCTGCAGTGTATCCAGACACCTGCATAAAACACAGATGCAAGTCACATGTGCCGAAGGCATGAGGTGCAATGCTGTGAAGATATGGGAACATATCTCAAGGCATTCTACTAGCAAGCCCCATCCCTGGCACCTGAGCAGAAGTGCTGCTGTGAACTTAACCAGGCCTGCTGTTGCGGATGGCAGCAGTAGTGGCCCACCGGGTGGCTGTGTCTTACCTATGACCTGAACCTCTGACTCAGCTGCCTGTGGCTGCTGCTGCTGCTGCTGCTAGCTCACCTTGAATGCCATCTTGTTGTCTTTGACCCATCTTGCCAGGTCAAACATGTTGATGTTGTCAATACCAAGCTCAAACAGCATATCATTCACTGCTACTACCCGCCCAGCAGCAGCAGCTGCTGCATCAGGTCTTCCTGTACTACTGCTGCCATGGCTGCTTGGCTGCTGTGTGATGCACTTATGCAGTGCGGCTGCAATGCGCAGCATGAGCTGTATGTTCTGTGCATTGGTGGGGTTAAGAAAGGATTTGAATCGCTCATAGTATGCTGTCAAGCTGCGTTGCACTGAGAGCAGCTGCCAAGCTGCAAAGACAGCAACATATGCCAGCAGCAGCAGCGCAAGATCGCAAGTTGGTTGTGCACGATGGCAGTGTGCAATTTATCAATTATGCTTCAGCCTGGCCCAAGCAAGATAACACACTTGACAAGTTTATAGTAGTGGTTCTCGGGCTGCAAGCAACTCTCAAACCACGAGGATCAGATGTGCCCACTGATCCGCATTTGTCCTGCATTGCAACCACATTCACATCCACACTGAGTAGCAACGCGCTGAACATCAGCTGCAGCTACAAACTGCAGGCCAATTCTCCTTCAACCAGCAGGCCACTGTGAGCCTGTTACTTCATGCCCCCCCCCCCCCCCGAAGTCACCTGACACAGCTGTACTGTGGGCTCCATTGATTGCATCCAGCAGGTTGTGCGCCTCATCAAACACCACCACAGCATCTTTCAGCTGTATGCCCATGCTCTCACGGGCATCTGGCATCAATATGGTGCTGTAGGGAGCTAGAATCACGTCAACCTGGGGCACAGCACGCCTTGAACCATAGTAGGGGCAGATCTGCAGGGTGTGGCAGTGAAGCAGGCCTGACCAATCACTTACAGCGTCCTCTTCATTGCCGGCCACAAATGCCTTCTGGATCAGTTGTCATTTATTTTACCCCCCATAAGCAGTGTCGGCCATGGCTGGTGAGAAGTTGACAAAATGCATGTCAGCCTGCAACCTTGTGCCAATAGTTGCACGAATGATTTAACAAATCAGCATCGCAACTGGTTGGCTCACTCATGTGCGCCGCCACTGGCGGAAAGGAAGGAATCTCCAAGCAGATGCTGATTCCTTGGTGGCTGATTCTAGCTGCCCAAACAATAGAGTTGCACGGCAGTGGCAAGAGCCAAGATACTACAGTACAGACGCCAGCACAGTGACATATCGTGCATGACTCTCAGTACCGAGACCCAGCAGTACAAGGATGTTGACCAACTGCCCACCTTCTTTCTTCGTCCAAGGTTTGCCAGCTCCTCCACATCCACAGGTGCTGCTAACATCATATCAGTGAGCGACTCCCAGCTGGCCGCACCACCAGCAACAGACATATAAGGACACCCACTACGGCCACCACCCTTCTGCCTCTGTTTGCGCTTGCTGCTGCCCTGCTGCATGAATGAGACCACCTGCTGGCTGCTGCTGTTGGCTTCTACTGCTGCGGCTTTGTTGCTGCTGTTACCGGCTGCTGATTTGTTGCGTTGGAGGTCTAAGCAGCGTTCGTTGATCTGTGACAGGTCCTGGAGCTTCAGAACCTGCCAGGAATCCAGCCAGGCAACCAAGCAGGCACTCAGGTTCTTGGTATGGCAAATCTCTCACTTCACGTTGTCCATGTGGGTTGCTCCTGCACATGCAGCCTCACTGCGCATTGCATTGGTAGGGGGTGGGCAGTGAATGGCCCACCACGGCACCAGTTTGTGACAGCTTTGGTAGATGCTGTGACATCAAGTCCACCCACGCATTCGAAGCAATTACTTTCACATAAATTATCGCAACAGAAACTCGGCGACGGCCCACCTCATCGTTCACACACAGTGCCTTCCTTGAGCCTACTGCCACCAGCATGACACTGTCAGCATATCTGGTCCGATGAAGCTCGCCGACAAACTGAGACAGCTGAGAATGTGTCCTGCTGCAGAAGATTAGCTGAGGACTCCTAGGAGCTGCTTGCTGCTGTGATGTGGTGTCAGCAGGGGTATCTGCTGCTGCATCTTGGTCGTCGTCGCTGCTACTGCTGCTGATGTATCCTGCATCTGCTGCTGCACGTTTGCTGCCTGAGCCTGGGGTGCATGGGCCAGATTCCTCAGCCAGGAGAAACTCCGAGAGGTCTGCGCCATCTTCATCCAGCACTGCTACTGTCTGTTTTCCCTGCGCAACTTACACCAACTTCAGATGCTTGAGAACGCCAGCATAGCAGGCCGCTTTCGCTACCAGCCTACCGGTACTGTACTGCACCACTGCTATTGTTGATCCTTGTGGATGCTGCATCACCCCAGTAGCACATCGTCAGTGTCTGACATTCACCTTTGCCTGGCTACATACACACCTGCTGCTTCCTTTGCTGGTGTTTGGCCCTTGCAGGGGGGTGCTGTGGTAGCTGTACTGCTGCTGGCTGTAATTGAGTGTGCATCCAGTCCGGCAAGTCATCATCACCAACTACATGTCGGAACACGTTGCGATGGGCCGTTCTTGATGCCGCACCAGAATGTTGGAGACAGGTGATGCACCTTATTGCTGCAGCATGCAGACACAGCTGGCTGACAGTGAGCAGACATAGCTGACTGACCTGCTGCTTTTGCAGCTGCGGCTTCCTGCGCTCGCCGTTCGTCTTCAAGCCACTTCAAAGTGCTACATATCAGGCTCAAAGTCTTCCCCGTGCCTGTGAGTGTCCAAGCGCTGTTAGCTGCAGCTGTAGGTGTACTGCTGATCCTGCTAACCAGCCATGTCAATGGCAGGAGCACCTGTGGGGCTTTCAAACAGTCCAATTTGCTTGTTCTGCAACGCCTTATACACGTTGGTCATGAGCTGCTGTTGAATATCATATGGCGGGTACGGGAACGATTCAAACATCTCCTTATGCTGCGCAGCCGGCGACGAAGCCATGGCGATGCGAATGCTGTCAACAATGTTCTAGCAACGCTAAGCTCAATATTGGTTGGCAAAGGTGAGCAGTGCGTCCTTATGTGACCGGGATCAGCAAGACCCTCAGTACATCGGAACACGAACGCGGTTCAGTGCACACACGGGTGTGATGCCACACTGTATGGCTTCTGTGTGTACCGTCAGCGGTATGGTCCAGCCCCATGAAGCGACTCAGGGGTTCTGGAATCGTGTTGGTCCAGGGTTCCCACTATCAGTGTCTGCCAGCCCTCTCAGGGCTGCACCAGCCCCGAATCGCCAAACGCATGGTCGATGCGCTGTGCTTAGCAATCAAAACAGGTCATCCACGGCATTAATCCGGCCGGTAGCTCCTGGGGCTGATCATCAGAGGATAAGTGTGGCCAACCGTCTCACCAAACAGGGTGTGCGACTTCAAGTCGACAATTTCCGGCAGTCCGACATGTTCACCCTCAGAGCACATTGGGACATGAGGGTCATTGCTCCCGTGAAAGCAATGTAGCAGCCATGCTTGTACTGCTTGCGCCTGGGTTCGCAGCAGTGCCGTTCAGCACGCCGGTGATGCCTGAGGCTCAAGTAAAGAAGAAGACACTTGACAAACATATGATGACTCGGAGCTTGAGAGCCCAAAATGTGTCTAGTTGGTCAAGTTCAAAAAACGAATTGTGCAGAAAACGTCATTAGCATGAACCATGTTTCCGCTGAACATTTTGCCCCTGACGCAGCACCCAGATGACTACCAACTCAGATGAGTAGCAACTCAAGAGTAAGAGTCACTGACAGCACATGCAACAGCTGGGCATTGGGATAGAGAGCACAGCACAACAGATGTGGCTGTGCACCTCATGCCTGAGAGTGCCACGGAGGGATCCCCCTCACGGTCTGGCCATGCACTCAAGCTACCAGGCAGCAACAACACTGGTGTGCCACGGAGAGATCCCTCTCACGGTCTGGTACACACACCGAGCTCCCAGCTCACTGCTGCACTGGCCCCACATAAACCCCGCCGACCAAACCACCCCCCAGACCCCCAAACCCCAACCCAGCCAACCCCTGCTATGGTCCGAACAGTACTGATTGCAAAAACCAGCTGCTGACTGGCAGCAACAGCGTTAGCTGCTGACCAATGTTCAAAGTGCTACTGCAGATCCTCCTGCGACTGTAGCATCCTCCCGACCCAGCTGCTTAGAAGATAGCGCCAGTCTGCTGCTTCTCCTTCTCATAGGCCTCTGCAGAAGCACACGAATAAATGAACAGAGGCGTTCAGACACTGTGACGCACCACAGACAACTAGCAATGGCTAGCTCAATCAGTATACATGCACGGCGTCTCAACCACTTGAGCTGACTACACTTCTCACTTGTGCACTGAGGTACAACTTGGAGTGAGCAAGGGGTACAACTTGGGGTGACCAAGGACACTGGACCCCTACCCCAAGGGGGGGCCCGGCCCTGACTTGATTACCAGCTTCATGCCGATTTCATGAACTCACCATAGTACTGGTAGATGATGGTCACAGCCAGCAGGATACCAGTTCCAGATCCAATGGCTCCCATGAAGTCAGCCACAATGGTCAGTGCCCCAATGCACATGCCACCAAAGGCAGCAGCGGTGGGGATGTACCTGTTCAGCTCCTTCTTCAGGCTGGACTGGGTGTCACGGTGACCCTACACATACACACCAGCGGCACCAAGACCCAATTATAACCAAGTAACAGAGAGCAAGACATCTTTACAGCATATGACAAGACGGCCAGCTTCATGATAGAGGCTGCACGAATCATGGGCTGAATAGCACCTGATGAACTGGTGTGGTGATGCCTTGATGCTGACAGCGGCAGCAAGGCAGTACAGCAGTCCGGTACATGTTGCACATCTACAGTAAGCTCAGATGAGGTCAGTGAGCTCACGCAAGGGCAGAAGCACAGCACTTGCTACCAGTGTGTAAAATATATGTCACCATGGCTGCAGCCGCTGGTGGCTTGTAACCCACTCTGCATCATATTCCTGGTGCAGTGGGACGCATCACTCCACTTGCTTGCACTGCTGCAAGCTACTATACCCATTCACACATACACCCACCTGGATGAACATCTGCTGCTCCTTGAGCTGCTTTGCCACGTCGCTGGCGCTGGAGCCTGACACCTCAATCCATGTCTTGGAGAATAGTGCACAGGCAGTAAGCATAAAGAGGACGTAGAAGGCAGCATGCACTGGGTTGGCTGCGACCTCTGACAGTGAGCCAGGGGGGCTGATGTAGTAGGCCAGACCGCCAACTGGGATCATGTTGCCTCCGTAGTCAGACTCCTGCCACCTGCCCAAAAGCTGGACCTGTGAGCAGCAGCATGATAACATAGTACAGTGAGTACTGCTGTCAGCTGTTGCTAGCTTGCTCTCATTCGGATGAACTGCACCTGGCAGACACCGTCGCAGTTCTGCTGTTCCAATACTGTATTGAAGTATTCATTGAAGTATTCACAGAAAGGGCCAACTGCCATGCTCTCGCATCACCTCGTGCCGGCTGAGCTCAGAGTGGCACCTACCAGGAAGTTTCCTCCATAGCGCTTGTACAGCAGCTGGCTGATGAAGTACATGTTTGACACTA
>NSMO01012513.1:912-11321 GCA_002588565.1 Coelastrella sp. UTEX B 3026 | reverse complement strand
CACAGCAGTGTCAGCGAAGAAGCCCAATAGCAGCAGTGAAGATGAAATCTGGCGGCAGCTTGAGAAGATGGCGGATAAGTACATTGTAGGACCCAGTGGCTCCGCCAAGCAAAGCACCACTGCTGTTTCAGGTGCGATGCATGCTTCATTGTGTGCGATAGATATCGCTGCTTTCTATGCATGTTCTTCGAATGCAATGTCATCTACTGGTATCTCTTTGACTGGAGTGTTGGTGCGCCTGCGTTCACTCTGCGCGAACAACCACCAGAACATCCCGTACAGGCCTTCAGTAAACAGCAAACCTTGGCATGCCTGTATTCAATTGCACAACCCCAGAGAAGACTGGTCCCTCAGGGCCCAAAAAGGTGGACAACCAGCACGCTGTAGCGGAGTAACCCGCGCGTACGCCAATATGTTGGCTTGCCTCCAAAAGCAGGAATGTGCCAACAACAGTATCCCTGCAACTTCTCCCCCCCCCCCCCCACCAAACATGACTGGCTCAATTCTCACCATGTCTGTTATCGCCCCTGCAGGGCCCTTCAAATCAGATCAGCCCCCGGTTCAAGGCATACACATACTACTCGCTACGCTAGTCATTGTCTGGCTCCTGACAAGCACCAATGCAGTACCAGCAATATCTCTGAAGCTTTTATCCCTGGAGCATAACTTAGGCAAATGGTGGTCAGCGTTGACAGATGCCTTCGTCAGCGGCAGCAGTCAGATACTTGCCAGGAACCTGTTCTTTGGTTACATGTTTGGTCGGGTTGTGGAGAACAGCGAGAGTACAGGAGTGTTGTGGCTGACGTACCTGCTGTCAGCTTTAGGTGAGAGCTTGAATATATCGAGATACGACTTCATATTAAAGTATTTGAATTCCCAATATCATATCAATTGGATTCGTTTCGTTTAATATTACTTACTGAAACTTTATATTTGGTAAATTCAGTCTGACTGGGGTGTGCCTCTACCCCTGCTGGTTCCCGGAAGCCATTCTTCAAGTGCCTCGGTATTAGCGGAGATCTCCCCCGCACTGAAGTTGGGTTATAGCTTTTTTCAATGTGCGGGTTCGTAAGCAGACCGCAGAATGCATTCCTATGTCCCTCTCGCTGACTCGTGTAGGACTGAGGTGCTTTAGCACAGAAGCAGCAGCAGCAGCAGCACTGATCAGATGTAGCATCTACAAGTAGAAGTGTCTCCCATTCACTAAAAATATCTACACTAAGTCTGTAACTCTGTGCGCAAAGCCTCAACACCTGTACGATCACCGATTGAGCGCTTTGAAGGCTAAGCGATGTTTTGTACTGCACCAATGTTGTTGTGCAGGAGGCAGTACAGCAGCTTGGCTTATGCTGCCCCGCCGCGCCCCAGTCCAAGGTTGCGCCAACACAGCAGCGATCTTTGGCCTCTGCTGTATGTCACTACTGTTCAACCGTCGCAAGCTATGGCACTGGCACAGACTGTTTGAGTTGGCAGTGATCTTGCCGTTTGTTTGTCAGCAACTACTTGGCAACCACGTTGGTATGAATCAGTGGTGTCTACTGTATGGCGTAAAGATGGGGGCTTGGGTGCCTTTGATAGGTGGATTTGTGGGTGCGGCGGTTGCAGCAAGTGTCGTGACAGTTACAAGGATACTTGTTGAGGGTCTAGCCCAGCAGCAGCGGCAGCAGCAGCAGTCTATGGAGGCAGGAGGTGGTGGGGTTGGGAGTACAGGCCCTGGTAGGGCTGGTGGTGACAATATGCCTGCTCTGTTGACCAGAGCAGTGGCACAGATGCTCAGACGAGTGTTGTGAGGACTATACGTCTATAATATTATGTAAACCCTCGCGTGATGGCTGAAGCTGTTTGGATCCCAGTTTGAGTCACATGGCCATACTGAGCCCAAAACTCCAAAGTCTTTCGGTGCGGCACCAGCCTTGTGCCATGGCATGGCATGTCAGCACACCAGATGATACTGCGCTGAAAACCGGTAGCGCCTGGCAGCTTCCTGTTCTTGAAGGGACGAACCAAGTTCGTCCCAAAGGCCTTGCGGCCGGAAAGGGTTCTTCTTCTTCTTCTTGAAGGGTCACGTTTGAGTCGCTAGCTGACTCGGCTCTGTCAAGCTGCCATGTACGACTGAGGGGGCATGACTGAGGCTCGGGACAGCCCTCAGGAGATAGCCTCAGTTGGTGGAAAGCAGACTAGTCCTGTACTGGCATACGGGCTGAAACCACTTTGCCCGGGGACGTGTTCTGGAGAGACTTGCTGGGGAAGTCAAGAGACTGAGTTAAATGGAAATTCATGATAGAGGCTGAAGTCAGTCTCGGGACAATATATTGTCAGGTAGTCATCAGACAATTTTTAGAAAGTCAAGACTGACAACTATGGCCTTTCATATTCATGACTGAAAGTCAGTCTCGCAAAAGTTTGTCCAGAAAACTTCTAGAGGGACTGAAAGAGTACTGAACTTTTCCAATGAAAATGGGAGTGGCAGATACAAGACCAAAATCTTGCGCCAGTGCTCAATGCATGCCTTGCCATAAACCAGCTGTTTTACGCTCTTGCATGTGAAAGTAACTGAACCAATGCAACAACATAGATGCGCTGGCAAAGCTGCAGTGCTATGCGGGGGGTCGCCACCCAAAGAAGACATGTTCTAACACACCCCTTACCAAGGGCATGCATGCACAATCTGCAGTTTTCAAGAAGCCACAGAACGCTGACGCCTGAATTCTTCAAAGCTAGGAGTTACGGTAGTAGTCACAATTCCCTCCAGACGCTTGTGCCAGCCTATACATTCCAAAGTAGATCATGCCTGCCCCACTTACAACTTTCTTGCATGTCTTGCAGTAAATCAGCCAATGAACAACTTCAAGCCAATGCTTGTGTATGCAGGCCCCTGCATCCACAGCCTGCAGTTTCAGAAAGTCTTATAACCCTGACGTTCAAAACCGTCAATAGTAGTCCAAACACACCCCAGATTCTTGTGCCAGCTTGTAAGTATTTCTGCATTCTGCAGCACTCAAAGCATGGCTGCCCCGAACTACTAAACTTGTGCAGAGCTTAGCTTGCAACAGCTCATGCAACTGCTCAAAACACAGATCCTCACAATATGTGAACTCCAGGCGCCTTAAATGAGGCATCTTCAATGAAAGAAGGTTTAGCAGATCAACATGCTCCACAAAACCGCCCAAGCGGCTGCTGCCACGAATAACTAGGGTTTTGACGGTTGACTGGTTTTGCCAAATTAGGACATCTTCGGCAGATAGGTATGTATCTGCCCAATCTTCAGACTCAAAGTCCTACAAATTATAACAGCAGTCGACGATGTCAGGCCAATTGGGCTGCTGCAGGCATGTCCGTGTCACAAATGCGACTGCAGCAAAGTCAAGCTTGGTTCTTGACTCCAAGTTTCCAGCTTTCGCAATGTAACATGCGTCATGCTACACTGCAGTCAATGGTTTGATGCATGGACCCCGACACCTAGGACTAGCCCATTAATCAACCAGGGATTACAAGGTGGTGTGACTCAGGATTTATCAAACGCAAGCTGGAACTAATGGCTTGATTGTCTCGTGCTTTTCTTTCAACAAGCATTGTTTTGTACAGCTTTCATTGCTTACGCATGTTGACAATATGCTAGTGGTTCTCAAGGCGCAATCACCTGTGCCTGTTGTGACCAGCTGCCCAGCAGCTGAACCAGCCAAAACAGGTAACTAACAAACAGCTAGCATCGCGTAGGATCACATCCAGCAGAGAAGGTTTGAACATCGTCGGAGTCTTTCACTTCCAGCTTGTCCAGGTAGCCCACCATCTTAGTGTGCAGGTTGTGTCTGATATTGCATAAAGGAAACCTGATATTGCATAAAGGAAACCCAAAGCACTGTTACTGACGGTGGCAATCCAAAGATGTGCCCGGCCAAAACAGGGTTCAGAAACACGGCTCATGTGCACGTGAACACAACTTAGCGATCCCTGCAGCCCGCACAAATGCCCATTGGTTTACAAACATCTCCAGAAACTCCATTTTCATGAATAAACGAGTTCCGCTTACCGCTGTTGAGCTAGCTTACCGCTTTTGATAGAGCGCTAGGGTGGGTGGAAGTGTGTGTCGAGGCGACTCCGCATTTCTCCAACTTCAGTAGTCGCCAGAGTCCCCCAATCTCTCACTTCCGGCTTGTCCAGGTAGCCGACCACCTTTGTGTGCAGGTCCTGCCGTGATTAACGCAAAAAGGAAAGAAACCAAAGCACTGCTGTGCAAGTGTCATGCACAACTGTGCTCTGCCCTGAGGAGAAAAGTCACCGCCAATATGTACATAGACATAGGACAGCGACCCCTGCAACCCACAGAAGCTTACATTGGTGTACATCTCCAGGACTTCTCAGCACGGTAGTCGCCAGAGTCCGCCAATATTCTCTTACTTCCAGCTTGTCAAGGTAGCCCATCAACTTGGTGTGCAGGTCGTGCAGTGATTACCACAGAAGGAAACAATCCACAGCACTGCTATGCAAGTGTCATGCAACACTGTGCTCTGCCCACAGAAGAAGAAGCCACCGCCAATATGCACCAAGACATAGGACAGCGACCCCTGCAACCCACAGAAGCTTACATTGGTGTGCATCTCCAGGACTTCTCAGCACGGTAGTCGCCAGAGTCCGCCAAAATTCTCTTACTTCCAGCTTGTCAAGGTAGCCCATCAACTTGGTGTGCAGGTCGTGCAGTGATTACCACAGAAAGTGAACAAACTACAGCACTGCTACGCAGTTGTCATGCACAACTGTACTCTGCCCTGAGACATAACACCGCCAATATGCACTAAGTCATCAAACAGCCACTCCTGCAACCCACAGAAGCTTACATTGGTGTACATTTCCAGGACTTCCAAGTTTGGTATTCGCCAGAGTCCACCAGAATCTCTCACTTCTGGCTTGTCCAGGTAGCCAACCATTTCTACGTGAAGCTCACGTAGCGATGTGAGCGAGGCCGCCACAGTGCTCGACGAGATTAGGTGCGTAACCAGGCAAGTGATGTCCAACCACAGGACCTGCGGATATGAAAGTGTTGCAATAGATAGTACAGAGTTGGTGATGTGGCAACTGTGTGACAGTGCTGTTTTATGCCAGGTGCAAGCCTAGGCATGTGATGTCCAACCACAGGACCTGCACACGAATGAAGTGATGCAGAACAGTAGGTATTACAAGCATAGTCATTTGGGCGCTGCAGCCACAGTGCTTGAAGCATCCTGCGAAGCCAAGCAGATGTGATGTTGGACCAGAGGGCCTGCAAAAATGTGGGCCATGCAAAGAGCTATCAGCAACTGTGGGTTAGGGTACAGTTAGTGCCCGCCACAATCTCACACTTTGAGCGTGCATAGGTAGTCCAATGTCTCAAACACAGGACACAAAAGTGAACAGGTGATGCCTAGCTAAGATATTGCGAAGATGGAGCGTCTTGAAGTTGCAATCGCTACTTGCAAGTTGCTCAGCCCCGGGAGTTTGGAAGTTGACAAGAGGAATGAATGAATCAGTACGTATAATGTGTCACCACACCACCTTTGTAGGTGCAGGGAGGGATGCATATGCGACAACAGTGTGTCTCCATGAACAATACCTCCCTAAAATTGTTGGGAGGGTATGATCAATGCACGCTTAGCAAGTGCTGTCAGGGCAGACACCAAGATTATGTTTGATTATTGCTGAACAGTCTGCAGGTGGCTTGAGGGCCAGACAAAGCAGTGCGCTTGCACATAACAGACCAGATCAGTCCTAGCTTGCCGAAAACTATGTGCAATACACAGCCATAGACTTAATCCAGCAGCTTGTGGCAGTTGGTTGAAGGCTGACAATCTGCTCACACAGCTCTCGGCATGCTGAGGTGAACTGAGGGCTCCCCTCACTTAGTCTCCATAATCATGCAACATGGCAGTCGCATAGTAGCCACGGACTAGATACTTATCAAGCCTATGTATTGGTATCTGTAGATTGACACATATACTGCAGATAGTCGCCTCCAGGTGGTTCAGCCAGCATGACACAATGCTTTGAAGCTTTGTCGGGGCGACCACCTCTAGTGGCAGTCTGCTGGATACATTTCAAGTCTAGCCAGATGGGAACAGAAAGAGACATAGACATTGAGCGAAGCCACCAGAAACCCAACAGACTGGGCAGCTGCAGCTACTGAGAGAACCGCATGCATAGAGCATGATTTACCTGGAGGTTGCTCAGCCCACTGAGTGCATGACATGATGGTTTGGCGCTTTGTAGTGGTGACCACTTCTTGCTTACAGCATCTGGTTCGACAGTCTGTAACAGCACCACAGCAGCAGAAGCACACACATCTACTCAGTAATAATACTTGTTACCCGTCAGCCAAAGCCTTACGGCCATCGGCCCCGCACCTCCCTACTTCAATCCTATTCACGACAAGGGTAGACCACCAGAGACCCATCAAGCCGGTCAGTGAAAATGACATGTGCGCATGTGTCGGCGAGCGGGCATGCATTGCAGCAGCATGCACTCACAGACAAGGCCATGGGCAATACAGGAGAGTGAAAGTGTGTGTGTGTTTGTGTGTCTCCAAGGGTCATATGGGGGGCGCGGGGGTGGGAGGGGAATATGGAACAAAGCCAACACTCAATCCCCTGCACTCACGACATGCCAAACCATCTGCCATGTTTGTTGCATGAACACTCCCCAGCCTGGATAAAGGACGCAGCAGCCTGCTAGCAGGACTTTGCCATAACATGGATGCTTTGCCGGCTGTGAGCCGCTGGTTTACCATTCTGGTAAAGCCTGTCTATCCAAACATATCCCTAGAGCCACCGCAGTACACAGTTCAGCTGCTACATATGGCTGTGCTTCGCCTTTGCAGCAGACTTATGCTGTCACACAATGAATGTGAAAAAATTTGCTAAGGCAACATCAGATGGCTTGCGCTAATAGGGCTTGCTGACGTGTGGAGGCGGGGGAGAGTGTCACACTCCAGTGCAAGCAAGAAGATGCCGATATGGGGCCCATTAGGTTCTAGTACTCTGTTGCTTGCTACACATGACTCACATCAGATAGCTCTGTGAGGTTGGGTGCTAGGGTGCTTATGGCGGCATGGAAAACGGCAACGCCGATGTTGCCGACTGACAGCTTCCGTAGGCTTGTCAACTGCCAGGTCAGGTGCTGGAGAACTTGGGCCTCCTGTTGACATATCTGCTGCTTTTGTTGGAGTGCATGTGCTGTGCTAAAGCTGCTGCTGATGCTGGATGGGTCTACTGCAGGAGCTGCTACAGCTGCTGCTGCATCTGTGGATGTTGCTGTACTGGAACCCAGTGTTGCTGTTGTTGATAATGTTGCTGGTTGCTGTCCTGGAGGTGCTAGCAGGGTAAAACTGTCAACTTCAAGTGCTGTAAGTTGCTTGCAGGCTGTCAGGGGCTGTAACTGAGTGCTGTAAAGCTTCTCTGCTGCGGAGTAACACAGTGTCAAGCTAGCCAACTGCTTGAGCTGTGCTAAAGCTGCAAAGTACAATTGGTTGACAATGCAATGCAGTTGCAGTTGTGTAAGGTTGCTGCACTTGGCTAGCCACTGGTAATCCTGCACAGCTGTCACCCCCAGATTCAAATTTTCCACTGACAGACGTTTGAAAACGCATGACAGCTGGCGCAGATCATGTAATCCCTCCGCGCCTGCAGGAACCGCCAACTGCCCGCACAGACTCAGGCTGGTTAGGTTGACCAGAGGTCTTACTGCTGCGGCCCAATATGCTTCTGCTAGGTCGAACGGTGCGTATGTAACGCTGTAATGGCGTGTGAGACTAAGAGATTGAAGCTGTGTGAGGGTGCCAACAAACTTGCACTGCTTGAGGGTCTGCTCAGCTGAAACACCGGTGTCTGCTGCTAGGTTGTCGATGTGTAAGCTCCTGAGCGATTGTACGTCTGCGAACATAATCCATGGGTAAGGCGGGGCACAGTTGAAGTTTGCACAGTTTCGCTCTAAGCAAAGCACTCTGAAGCTACACAACAAACCGCAGGAAACTCATCTCTGACTTGACATGCTGAGGGTATGCAAGGGTGTGATGTGCGCAGGCTGGCTGTAGAAGCATGGCATGGATGTGTTTGCAACTGCGCTGCTTGTCAGTCAACAAGACCAGGTGGCTATACATATGCTTGCTGGGTAATGGTAAAACAGCATATCTACCTTTCAGTACAGCCATTTTCTGCAACTGCTGTTGCCAGTACTCGGCGGGACCGGTTTGATAAGTGCCGACAGAACAGAACCGTAAAGACCGCAAACTTGAGCTGCTCAAAGCCACTGCTTCAATCAAACCTGGCTGCAGAATTCCGCACGACAAGTGCTGCAGAGAAGGCAGTCCACCCAATCCTGTGATCTGCTGTGCTAACTGCTGCGCACTGTCTTGCTGTAGGCCTCCCAGCACTCTTAAGGATGCTATTTGGTCTTTGCAAAGTGCGATTGCTGGTCCGTGATAGCCATCACGCAGAATGAGTTCTAAATTGGCAGTAGAGTCTGTCAACACTTGCAGAGTCTTGTTGCACTGCCGCAGTATAAGCTTCAGAGGATCAGGCAAAGAGGATATGAACAGTCTAACCCAGCTATTTGGCAACAGATCAAAGTCCATTCTGTGTTCTGTGCGACAGCGCGAAACGTGGATCGACCCGTTGGAGGCAAATGCGGAAGCGAATCAGCTGCTAAGCGCACAGCTGATATCCTGATTGATGCACGATGAAAGGGGACTGTAACATTGCGCTCAGAGACAGAATGGCGGTGAAGCTCGCGTTTATAAAGTTGAGCATCAGCTACAGCAGTTACTGGCAATCAGCCCCATCATTCAATGATTGGGGCCTTCCTTTGAATGACTGGCACCAACTGGCGACAGCTCCGAACACCAAATATCAATAGTCGGCATGGTAAGTTGCCGGGCACTTCGTTGCGGTCGGTGCATTCTGTGAGAGCGCCGACGGATTCGTCAGTACGGCTGCCGCTGCGGCAGCCACGGATAAGACTCATATCACGGACGTCAGCACTGCATTGATAATCACGTTGACATGGTAGAGCATAACAGAACTAAAAACTTCATAATACTTTGTGAACAGCATATGTTACTCTGCAGGCAATCCATGCCTGGAGGACAGCACTGCCCCAAACAGACGCTACTGAGCATCTGCATCCGCACAGCTCAACCACCAGTCTCTGCTAGCTGCCATGTGACTTGCCACCTTCATCCATGCGATTACCATCACAACCTCACTCCGTGCAGGCCAGCATACATCCCAACACCGAGCTCAGGAGTCAGGTAGCCGACTGCCAACTGTACTTTCCCAGCTCTCAACTAATGGTGTTTGAACAATTCATAGACACCATCCAACTCCTGCCACTCTAGCTACACACACATACGCACACAAAGCATCATCATCATAGCATCAGACGCTACAGGAACCACCCCAAAGCACCAAACCGGCAGTCAAGCAGCTTATGCGACTGTGAAGCTGTTGAATGCACCCAGGGCCTCCTTCTTTGCGCCCTTAAACCACCTCTTGTCACCGGCCTGAATCTTGCAGATCCACAGCTTGCCACCGCTGACTGTGGCGGCAATCAGCTGGTGGCGACCACCCTCATCACCATCAGCTGCAGGAAAGCAGGGACAAACCAAGCCAGTCAGATACATATCCGCTAATCGTGGCAGTTTGCTTGCACCATCAGCCAGTGGAACATACATTCCCAGAGCCTCGATTGCATAGACACAAGCTTGCCTGCCACATTAAGCCCGCCAGCAGATGTCTTGAATGCTTCTGGTGTTCAAAGCTACTGCACGACTGCAGGACTTGATCATTTGGTCTGCTGCTAGGCACAGACACACCGCGGTTGAGCAGTCCACTGTCATTCATGATCATCATGAACTCGACTGAGTAACATGTCCTGCAGCGGTTTCAGCGTTCATGCTGTGAGCTGTGGCGGTGCCAGCTGTCTCTGCATCTCACCTGAGCGTACAAGGAGCTCATACTTGTAGTACTTCTTGCCCTTCTTGTCCGTTGCCTCCTCAACGTCAAGCAGGCTGGCAGCTGACACACGGTCAGGGGCAAAGCCACCCTCAGACACGGTCTTGCCTGTCAGACAGAACACATCCAGGACACGACAGGTCAGCAACTTGTCATTGCAAGCCAGGGGCTGAGAAGTAGGCAGCAGCCAGGTCTACATGCACCATGCATGGTGCAGTTGGATGGTGCATTTACTCCTGCCCACGCTGCTGTATGCGACCAGATCTGATGCTGGACTGGTGTCCTGACAATGTTGCAACCCCTGATGACAAGATTTCACACCCCATAATGCTACATCATGCCACACATAGTTTGGAGGGTGCACACTACTCACAAGCCTACTGCACTGGTACCAAGCCACTTCATTCCAGTTCAAAGCCAGTGTGACAGTAT
>NSMO01012490.1:462-18802 GCA_002588565.1 Coelastrella sp. UTEX B 3026 | reverse complement strand
CCTCTCCTCGACCAGAGCGTGCAATCTGCAAATAGGCCTGGTTTGTCCTGCTGTGCACACGCTGATGCCTTGCAACGAACGCTGTGCTGCAGCGCGGTAATGGGACGACTGCTACTGCAGCGTAGTTGGACGTACGAGTCACGGCGCTGCGTTGGAGCTGTAGCATCTTGTCGAGAGCTCTTCCGACTTGATCAAAGGACACCTGCGTGCATACACGATCTTCGGTTCATTGCCTTGAGCACCATGGGGCAGGTATTTCTAGACACAAGACATTCTTTTTCTTTGGGACTAAGGCGCACCCGGGTGGGCTGATTTGAAAGCTCCGAGCAGGGGCAAGCAGCTCGGTCTGCCTTGTTTGGATGTCTGCCTCAGAGTGACAAGTGCTACATCTCGTTTATGAAGTGCCTGGGGCACATGTGTCTACTCGGACGAGTTATCCGCGCCAAGTTGGGCTGTGCGGGACAACCGATTTTTCGCAACTTTTCACCTCCTCTACCCGTCAATGGTTCTCTTGAGCTGTGCGGACGTAACAAACATTAGCACTCGCGCATGTAAACGATGTTTGCTAAGCAAAGAATAGTCCAATGCGCTGTTGTCATCCACCGTTGCGAGGGCTTCCGCGAGAAAGCTTGATAGCGCGGGAAGACCCTTCAGCTGCTGCTCCCGAAACAGCCGGATGAGTATCTGTTTGGTAATCTGCGCACGTCTTCAGCCCACATTCGCCCACCGCTTGACAGCGATAGGCATCTCGGAACATTTGGGGATGCAATTTGATGGCTGATATTGCATTGTATTGAACTCGGTATAGCGGCTTGGAACCATGCTGAAACACGTCAAACGATGTACTATACCCAATAGACGCGGATGCAGCCTCGTTCCGCAGCCGTCGAGGAATGTCCAAGTACAACAGCACAGGGCAGGTGGCACGGGTGTGGTGCCAACAAGCAGAAGAGGTGAATAGAAAACGCAGTTGCACACCAGTAGGGCTCCTGTTCCATTTGGCAACAGCAGCTTGTCAGCTCCTGGGCTACGTTTCTCCTTCTCGCTGTGCAGTCAGCATGGACAGTAGGGCTACAGCGCTGCAGCAGGAATGTAGCTACAGCGCCTAAGCGGGTATAGGCCTTCGCGTGGCCTAGATCGCATCCAAGTTCCTTTGTCATGAGCAGTCCCCTGAGCTTGAAGTGCACACTTCACAGGCATCAACCATAAGCAGCTCCTGCAACTTGCATTTGACTGCGGCCTGACTATTGCACAGTCATATTCTGATTGGCGATCCTACATGTATTACAGGCGTATGTGCGTGTTCCAACAGCAACTCAGCATCAGACCTGCTGCAGTCCACCACACAAGAGGAAGCTGCTGTAGTGGCGGACAGCAATGCTGCATCAGCACGCAGGCGCCGCGACCCAGCAGGTACTGGGTTCTGCTCCAGCGGCATTTCTACTCTGCATACCTGACCTGCGTTGCTGGCAACGATGTTGAATGCTTCAACCTGCCGGGTGAAAGACAGTGCAGGGTGAGACAACACCCACCATCAACAGGTGTTATGGTCTGCTTGCAGTGATCATGTGTCCACCCCCCCCCCCCCTTCCCCCGCCATCTATGCTGACTGTTCAACTCTTATGCTGTTGTACGCCTGGTGCTGCCCTTCCTGCAGCTACAAGCAGTACCGGAACATACAAATACATACGAACACGCGGCCGGAAAAGGGTCGATTACGCTCCCGGCACTCGAGTTGGCCAGAAGACCGAGGTTCTGATTGCACGGCAGCTCAGAGACCTAATGCAGAACCCTATACCTGGCATATCTGTGGCACCGGATGAGAACAATGTCTTCTTGTGGCATGTAGTGGTGAGCATGCCGCACATGTGTAAGGTTATATGAAGCCTCCTTTCATCTACGTTGAGGCACTCTGGGTTTGAGCTGCCAGTTGATTGTCACACAAGCTATTGTGCAGAAGTGACTTGTGCGCAATGCTTCCATGGAGGTTCTTGATGTTTGCCTTCAACGTGCCTCTTGAGTAGTGCATCGTGGTTGCAGACGACACACAGTACGATTGCAGAATGTTACAACCAACTCGTCCTGCACCATCAACTGCTGTTCCATTTCTGCAGATGGTCGGACCAGAGAACACGCCATACGCTGGCGGTTTATACAAGGTTGACCTGCGCTTCACCAAAAACTTCCCCGGCACCCAGCCCAGGGTCCGATTTCGCACAAAGATCTGGCACCCAAACATTGGGGACGAGTACTCCGCAGGCATAACATGTGTTGATTGGGGCCAATCCGCAACACTTTCAGATGACAGCGACTCAGATGACCTTGATGATCTTGATGACCTTGATGACCTTGATGACTTTGACATAGTGTACCAGCGTGACATACATGGTACCAGAGATGTGCGGTCTGCTGCTTGTGTGCTAGTGGGGTTGCAGATGCTGCTATCAACTCCGAATCCAAGGGATCCGTACAATCACATAGCCGGCGCACAGATGCGCGAGGAGCCGATGGCATTTGATGAGCAGGCTAGGGAATGGACAAAGAAGTATGCAGTTTAAGAACATGCATCATTTGCTGCGCGTGGCGGGCAAGCAGCAGTTGGGTCATCTACTAGTTGGTGATGATCAGTGACCATTTGTCTGTCTGGCAGGTGTTGCTGTGTAACAAAGTGCGTGTGGCGTCATAGGCCATACTATGTAAAAGAGACTGACTCATTGGGCCAATACTACGTTGTGAGTCTCCAAGTTGGCTATTCACCAATGTGGTACATGCTCCTGTAGGTGATATCATTCATCATACGTCTGGTGTAGGTTGATCTTGTTTCACAACAGGACTTGTTGTTGTGTAACACTCAGCAGTTCCATGTACACAGAACTTGGCATGCAGAGCAGAGGGTCCAGTCATTTGTGTTTGCTCAACCGCAGTGATGCATGTATTATTGGGCGCAACAGCACTGCTGTTCCAACACTTGCTACTATGGGCGCGATATGTCACGGGCGCTTTTGTCATTTCAGCAGGGCCGGGCCTGCACTGAAGGCCTGCAGCCTAGGGGTTTGTGATAATGTGGCATGCATGGTGTCGGGGGCCATACTACATATGTAGTATGCATAAGTTATCGGGCCCTTGTCTGTTTGTACTACTAGGCCTTGTGGTTGGAGTAACAATAGTTTGCAAAAGAATTTTGTGTCTTCTTTCGTCACATGTTGATCCTGCTGTTCTTGGACAGCTCCTTTGAGCCCAACTTGGCAAGCTTTGTTGTCACCATGTGTGAATGTAGGTTTTAGATGATATTGTCTCAACGGATTCTCGAGTATCTTGGGTCTGGCTGTTTCGTTCGGAGTTTGCGGGCTACTGCTGTTCTGCCATATGATGAGCGATGCCGGCTGGCAGTAGTAAACAAGATGCTGCATGGCCCTGCAGCTTTGCCGGCGCATCTATCTTGTTGCCAACAAGACATGGCATTGGCTCCTTTACTGTTACAGGGGAGACGCACCAGCAACATAAGCCTGTTGGAGGTGCCCAAAGGACTGTGAATAAGCCACCTAGCGAGGTTGAACAGTACGCATGAGACGATACAATGCAGTTCAAACTAGCATGGTTTGCTGAGTTGCAACAGAGCCTGTGGCATCGTTATAACTGTATGAAACAATTCTGATGGCAAGAATGCCTGATCGCTGGACTATTGCTGTTCTGGTGGTGCACGTGACTAGACCTAACTCAATGGAAAAGGTTTAACTCGGGCAAATTCCCATGGATACATTCACCTCATAAGCACCGTGAACTGTATGTGCACTGCTTGCAACAGCACTCCTGTTGCTAAATGCAAACCTGCCTGGACCGTACACACCACCAGTGTCAGCAAGACCTCCCCGGGCATCCTGGGCCCAGGATGCAATAACCATATGGATTGGACCATATGCATATTGGGAGCCAGGGAAGGCCTCCTGAGAGCTTGGTGCAGTAACATATGCAGCTGTGACAACCTGCAGTCAACTCAACGCCAGTAGCATCGACAAATTCAATGCAATGGTCATCATGAATGGGCCAATCATGCAGCTCAGCAGGTATGCTGTACTGCACACTTACCCCCGTGATTTGTATGCGCAACATGCACTAGTGCACAGTACTACCCCCCCCCCCCCACACACACACACACACACACACATGAGTTGAGGTGCCTGGACTACTGTTGAATGCAGCAAAACCGTTAGGTCAGTGAAATACGGGATGCTTGCCAATGTGCCAATACTTGCTGCAGCAAGCAGTCAAGATGCAATCTGTACGACACATACAAACTGGTGGCCCCCCAGCAGGCCCTTTCATTTCATGTACAATAGAGGCAGCCATGCCGAAACTGCCATACTGCTACCAAGTCGGGAGCAACCCTTGCTATGGCAACAGCTGCAGGAATGCAGCCTGCCGCAGCAGCCACTCTAACTATTTGAGTCCCAATCTGGTGCAAATTCCCATCTCATGTACGCTTGTCAACCATAGCCGTCTACATTGTGCCGCACCCCTTGCTGTGGCAACAGGACAACAAGCAATCCATACATCTATCAACTGCCCCCAACCAAACGTCTACTATGCACAGTTTGCATCAATCAGCTCACACATTTGAAAGCCCCAGGTTTTGTTGGAAACTCAAACAGTGGTGGTCCCTCTAGCTGATATCTGTGTTTGCCAAAGTCGGCCGTTTTCCATCCTGCTAAGTACTCTGCCGCAGCACCATAACTGTAGCATCCTGTTCACGCGCAGGCACACGCATCAGCTGAACTCCGGAGCAGATGTTACCAACTGCCATTTGCCGACTCTCACAACTTCAAGAGATTATAAATGCTTATACATCAGTGCTGCCGCCTGCTGTTGCTCACATCTGATATACCATCACCAAACATGGCCCCATGCGCCCCTTGCTGTGGCAATAAGAACACTACTGTAGTAACATGTAACATTGTACACTCTACAACGTCTGCCTCCCTACAACAAACATCATATGCACAACTGAAAGCCCTGGACTACTACTATCTCACAAATTCAATGAAAAGTGTTGGTGGCACCCTCCAGCAAGCGCTCCCGTCTTATGTACAATTGTCACACTTGGCCCCTTCCCAGCCTGCCCAACACTTTGCCGTGAAAGACTGACGCATGCAACATGTCCAATGCGCTGACGATTCGCCCAGCTGGCCTAACAGCAATGTCAGAAACCCAACCTCAAAACCCAGCAACAGTGCTCACATTTTGGTGGTGCCTCGAGCAGCCCCCCCCCCTCTCATGTACGTTGGTCAAATGGTCAAACTCGGCCGTTTCCCGTCCTGCTTACCACCTTGCTGTAGCACTAGCCCAGATTGCCCCACAGTAACCTCAATATCCCCACCCCCACCCAGTATGAGAGCTCACACATTGGTAGTGCCGCCAGCAGGCCCTCCCATCTCGTGTACGTTGGTCAAACTTGGCCGTTTTCCGTCCTGCCCAATACCCTGCTGTGGCAACTCGCCCAACTTGCCCTCCAATCCGTTCTTAGGCTTTGTGGCCTCATCAAT
Source organism: Coelastrella sp. UTEX B 3026 (assembly GCA_002588565.1). Lineage (NCBI taxonomy): Eukaryota > Viridiplantae > Chlorophyta > Chlorophyceae > Sphaeropleales > Scenedesmaceae > Coelastrella > Coelastrella sp. UTEX B 3026. The sequence continues at coordinate 13,262 of NSMO01012490.1, read as the reverse complement.
CAGAAACAGTATACTTCTGAAGTATAGGCCGGCTGCATTGCTGACCCCGATTTCGCAGGTTCTGCTCGTGCTGTAGCCATCTGTGGTGTCCTTGGGGAGGTCTATGTGTTGGCAGGCGGACTTTGTGAGCTCTGGGAAGCGGAGGCCGCGGTCACCGGCCATGCCACAGCACGGAATGCCTGCAAAGAGGAAGGACAGATTGCGCTGTCATTGATATTGCAACCCACAATGAGTCGACTTATGAAGTTTGTGTGTGGGGGGGGGGGGGGGCGCTAGCACCGGCCATGCCATAGCACTGGAAGCCTGCAAAGAAGCAGGACACATTGCAATGTCATCACTACTGCAACCCACAACGACATGACTTGTGGAATTTGGGGGCAAAAGGCCGCGGTCACCGGCCATGCCACAGCAGGGCATGCCTGCAAAGAGGAAGGACATGATTCAATGTCATCACTACTGCGACCCACAATGATTCGACTTGTGAAGTTTTTGTGTGTGTGTGTTAGGGGGGGGGGGGGGGGGGGGGCGCTAGCACCGGCCATGCAACAGCAGGAATGTATGCACAGAGGAAGGACAGCTTGCAGTCAAACTGCAACCCACAATGACTCGACTTGTGAGCTTTGGGGCGCGAAGCCTCTAGCACTGGCCATGCCACAGCAGGGTGTGCCTGCAAAAAGCATAAGCACGGACTGCAGTGACAGCAGTGGTTTCAATGTGACTCCCGGAGGTTTAACGCCTTTATCACCAGCCATGCTACAGCATGAAATGCCAAAATCGCTGTTGTTGCTAGCAATTGGAACAGAAATAAGCTGAGAATGATCCATGGAAGATCTTGTTAGTGCTGGCAGCAAATTCTGAAAGCTATGGGACGCGAAGGCCTGTGCTACCGGCCATAACTCAGCAGAGGGTGCCTGCAAAGAGGGAGGACTGTTTGCAATGTCGTCAGTGCTGCAACAATAGAGAATGATGACTCAGTAACAGGTTCTGGGAGGCGAAGGCTCTGCCACCCAGCCGTGCCACACAATGGGATCCCAAACCAACAGCACTCACATCGCACCGCAATACAAGTAAAAGCGAACCTATTGTGGGCAGGCTGGTGATCTTTGTGAGCTTGAACAGCGAGGGCTCCTCTCACAAGCCATGCAGGACAGTGCAGCAACTTACTCAACAGTCCAAGCAGTATATTGCCCTTGCTGTTCATATCATAGCAAGCCCTATGAGCTGCGGGCTGATTGTTGAAATGGACCTTTGCTGCTCAGAGCTGGCATGAATCTGCCTGAAATACGGTATACTCATCCCAGCTCTGGGCAGCAAATGTGCATTTCATCAGTCAACCTGCAGCTCATGCATGAGCCCCGATATGGGGCAATCATGAAGGACACACTAAACTGGCGTTGAGGAGCCTGAAGTTAGTGCGATTGTGTATGCATAATCCTGTGCGCAATTCAAACACTTCATACTTACGCTGTTATTGTGCTAATGCAATCAACCTCCATACATATGAAAATAGCATATCAGCCACAGGCCAGACACCATTTTGCCTGTTGCTGCAACTGTATCTGCACATTTGTGGACCAGCTCCGCAACTGTCTCACTCACAACAAAACCTCCCTGGCTCATGCATAGTACATCCAATGCAACACTGCTATCAACCAGTTAGCATTCAAGACACTGTCATAGAACAGAACCATAGACACGCTTCTGAGCCAACATACTTCTCACTCAAGCCTGGTACTTGGCTGCTCATGCACGATACATGTAAACCGACAACTTCACTGAATGCTTTATAGCCACTGCCATACATCTATGTAAACCTTCCACTTCCGAGTGGAAGGTTCACATAGATGTATGCCAGTGGCTATAAAGCATTCAATGAAGTTGATCAACAGAATATCCACAAGGACCCACCTGTGGGTGCTAAGTGTATCTGCACACTTCTGAGTCAGCTCAACAAACACCTATCTCATTCTCAGAACGGGCTTGCTTGTGCATGGCCACCCAGCAACAGCAAAGGGCCACGAACACACACAAAAGTCTTGAGCGGCCCTTTGCCTGTTGGTGTGACTGTATCTGCACACTTCTGAGCCAGCTCAACAAACACTTCGCTTAGGCCTGGTACTTGCCCGCGCAACATCGTACTTGTAAACCAACAGCTTCATTGAATGATTTGTAGCAACTGGCATACATCTATGTAAACCTTCCACCCTGAGTGGAAGGTTCACATAGATGTATGCCAGTGGCTATAAAGCATCCAATGAAGTTGAACAGAGTATCAACCAGACCCCACCTGTGGGTGCTAAGGCTACCTGCACACTTCTGAGCCAGCTCAACAAACTTCTCACTCAGATCCGGTACTTGACTGCTAATGCATGATACAGCCCTTCAACTGTTGGTGTAACTGTGTACGCACACTCCTGAGCCAGCTCAACAAACTTCTCACTCAGATCCGGTACTTGACTGCTAATGCATGATACAGCCCTTCAACTGTTGGTGTAACTGTGTACGCACACTTCTGAGCCAGCTCAACAAACTTGACACTCATCGCCGGGACGTGCTTGCTTGTGCATGCCAACACGGCAACAGCGAAGGCGACAAAACATACAAAACTCCCTTGATCAAGCGGCTCTTTACCTGTTGGGGTGACTGTATCTGCACACTTCTGAGCCAGCTCCACAAACTTTTCACTCAGGCCCGGGACCTGCTTGCTGGTGCATGGCACATGCAGTGCTACACTGCCCTTCACTCGTCGGAAGTCCAGGGCAGGGGCAAGGAACAGGCTGGTGAATGCCACGGGCTCATAAAGGGAGAACCTACAACAGTCAGGGCAGGCAGGGCAGGCAGGGCAATGAGTTGGGTTGGTGAGCTTCGCTACAGGGCAGTCCAACTGCAGCGTCCTTGGTGCCAGGGCAGTTCAATCTACAGCAGTCGGGCAGTGAGTTGGGTTGGTGAGCTTCGCTATAGCTACAGGGCAGTCCAACTGCAGCGTCCTTGGTGCCAGGGCAGTTCAATCTACAGCAGGCAGGGCAGTGAGTTCGGTTGGTGAGTGACGCTAACATGCCTTGAAGGCGTTGGTTGTTGGCCACATCACAACTGCTAGCTTGCTCATTTGACTGTTAGAACAACCTGCTGGTTCATTCAGCACCGCCCTTAACTCTATAGCATTCACAGCTGTATTGTGTTCAGAAAAGGTAAACTATATCTTGGTGCAGTCAGCGCTCCACAGGCCCTGGTGTCACCCCCGCATTATGATGTCCACAACCTACTTGAGCTCTTGCTCGTTGAGCCCTGCTGATTGCAATTGCAGTTGAGCAAGGCAGGAGCTGCTGTCATCACAATACCAGATTTACGATTTGACTGGATCATGACACAGCAATGACTCCTCTGACAGCGCTCCTGGCTTAAAATCACCAGGAGACTTGCTGTATACAAAACATCAAGGCCCAGTGCCCAGGCATTCAGCACTTTGCCTTGAACACACTTTTTGCAACACACACTGCACTCGTCATAACTTAGACCATAACCTACTTGAGCTCTTGCTGATTGAGTCCTGCTGATTTGAGTTGAGCCAAACATGGGCTGTTGTCAATCACAATTGGAAGCTTCCCCATCTGGCTGGCGATTGACAGGGCCGTGACTGTTTCAGCTGTTTTCAAGCCAGCAGCTTTCTTGGCACCTACAGAAAAGCAAGCAAACACAAAGCCGATAGATCAGCCACGAAGGCAATTGCAGTGCTGATCCACCAAAGCTCTGCCTCAGTGTTGAACCATTGCATAGTTTCACAAAGCTGCTGCTGTGGATGCACACAGAAAATGCCATGTACGCGCATCTGCTTACAACAAACACTTGCAGCTGTTGCCAGCAATAAACACAGAGCCCTGTACTGGAGAAACATTCACATACGACTATGCCAGTACTACCACAACTTGGAGTCCATACAGACTGCAACGCACAGTCCAGCGTATCCTGCACTGTCGATTGGACGTAGCTCTGTACAACTGCATGAATGACCGTCCCAAACTGGCTGGGATATGCCTGGGTATGCTTGGGTGTGCTTACCTCTGGAATCAAACATCATACCACAGCACAACCCTGAGACGCCCTGCAAGCATGAAACCAGCATGGAGACAAGATCTTAGATGTTACCAGGGCATGGAACTTCTGACGCCGTGAAAGGGTTGCTTAGCTGGTCAAGCAGCATATCACATATGCTGGCTATACATACGAGAGAGAGAGAGAGAGAGAGAGAGAGAGAGAGAGAGAAAGAGAAAGAGACAAGTTACATTGGATACCTCACCATCTTGAATGGTACTCTCCACACCCTACAGGAAACCAATCGAAACCAACAAAGGATCAGACCAGATGCGTATGCGTACAAGTGCAACATGCCCAGCTGCTGGCAGATGCTGTCAGCATCCAGCTAGCGATTGGCTGCAGTGACGTACCTCAGGTACTATGACTTGGTACCCCGCCTTCTCCGCCAGTCTAGTGAACACATCAAGTGTACTGCCTGTGTATCCGCTGTCACCACGTGCAGCTCCCATCATCCTGCGATCCCAAATGCGTGTGCGTGGCTCAGGGGCTGGTCGGTGATTGTGCCCATTTGGGCGCATGTAAGTGTTAGAAATGTCGTCAACACATCTATTGAACATCAGACTGGTTCGTGGATGATGGATATGGAAAGTGATGGTATACAAAGTGATGGCTTATGTTCAACTCAAGGGGGAGCCTGGAATCACTGCCAGTGCAGGACACTCTCTTCTTCAACCAGCTTGTTGCAGATTCCAAGCCTACCCAGACATCCTATGATACATTATGCATGTGTGGCACACGGGCTGATGGGTGAGTGTGCTCATTTGGGCGCATGTAAGCATTGGCAAGATGTCTCCAAAGTCACCCATTGAACATCAGACTGAAGTAGGACAGCTGGATAAGGAAAGTCATGGTTTGTTTTGAACTGGAGGTGAGCTTGAGGTGAGCCTCAGGGATAAAGGTCAGTGCAGGACACCTCCTGTCTTGTAGATTCTAGGGTTTCTGAAGAACTTAAGCCTCACCTATTGACGCAGGTCGGCAGGAAGACGACTTGTCTAGGTATCCCAGTCTGTGTTGTCTGTGCCGCTTCAGTTGGTAAAGTAGCTGGCGCACCTCCACTCATTCCCGGCTTCACAGTCTTGCCACCCTGCGGTACGGCAACCCCAACGCCAACACATAAAGCAAACCATTATGCTGCTGGATGTTGAGCTTGCATCCTTGAACCCTTCATCCGCCAGGAATGAAAGCAGGGTCATGCCGGTTCTCACATGCCACCTGGCCTCGTGCGTGCCCCATGCACCCAGGCGATACCTGGAGTGACAAAGGTTCTGGTACCCACACGTGGCGCGCAGTGACCCACTGTGCGCTGCGCAGCGCAAGCAAGTATTTCTTCCACCTTTGAACATCTCCACACCTGGCGGGTAAAGGGTTCAAGGATGCAGCTCAGCAGCATCACGGGTTAGCGTAGTTGATAGAGTTCAGCAGACTGCGATCACCTCACATACAGTTGTAGTGACTGGCTGTTGAGCTAGGGAACCATATTCAGAGTCTGCACAACAGCCTTGCAGCTGCTGTCATTGTTACTCAACAAGGAGTGTCTGGCATGACACAGCATACCTTTGGTATATACTTGTTCCATTGTGGCACGATGTTGCTTGTCCATTTGTTAAGGGTGCCGCTGACAATCTCTAGAACTCTTGGGCCCAGCAGCCTACAGCAGGTCAGCCAAGATCGTGCAGGGTTGAGCCATGACTGAAACCCATGCAGGCCGCCGAAATTGGCAGATATAGTACACACTGATTGTTGTATTTTGAGGTGGGTGGATCACTGCAAGCCTTTGCACCAGCTATTGCTGTGCCGCTGAGGCAATCAGTGCTGCATACTGTTCAATCAGAGCTGTTACGGTATTGAGCATAATGACGTGGATCAGATTATTGTGGTTGGCTCCAAACATTGCCAGTCTGTTGCCTAAATTGCTGCTGCTTACTGTCAATCCATATGCATGACAGTAAACAAACCCAACAAGAAATCTCAGTCTGCTGCCTGCTGACAAAAGCGACCTCATCTCAGTATTTCAAGCTGCTGCCTGCTGACAGAAGCGACATCATCCCGTTATTTCATATGTTCAACTTCTACATGACCAAACAAACTGATCCTGCGCATAACTCACCCATGGAAGAAGTCCACTGTGTTCAGCAGATACGGCACACCATTGTTGATCAGTTTGAAATGGTTGGCGCCAAACATTGCCAGTCTGCTGCCCCAACTGCTGCTTGTTGATGCTGATGCTGCACCTGCTGCGGGGTCCAAGCCATCTACTGCTGCTGTGCGCAGCTGCTTGGTGAACTCCCCTGTGTTGATGTTGACAGGACAACGGACCTGCAGCAAGCATACACAGGAAGGACCTTTCAGTTCATAGTGCAGAAGAAGAACAAGCATCAGCTGCTGCGAAATCCAAGCCATCTACTGCTGGTGTGCGCAGCTGCTTGGTGAACTCGCCTGTGTTGATGTTGACAGGACAACGAACCTGCATGATGCGCAGAGACGACGACAAGAACTTGTGCAACAACCCTGTGCAGCCAACCTGTGCAACAATCCTGACGAGTAGCACTAGAGTAGATATACTGGTGCGGGCTTTCCATGTCGATCAGGGACATAAGCTTACCGCACACATGCCATCAGCAGCGCAAGGTGAGTCTCCATCGCACTGCCACACATCCTCCAGTCTGCCCAACTGCTGATTGCTGATGTTCAGCACAAACTCAACAACAGTGTCCAAAACGATTGGTCATATGGATGGTGCTGTCCATGCTTCTCAGAGACGTCAGATTAATGCTTACCGCACACATCCCATCAGCAGCGCAAGTCGACTCTCCATCGTACTGCCACACATCACTTTGATTCTGCTCAATTCTCACTGCTGATGTGCAGCACAACAAACACAACGGCACTGTTGACACAAAACAAAGGGTATACTGATGTGGGCTGTCCATGTTTTCTCAGGGACGTCAGGTTACCACACCGCTTACCGCACACATGCCATCAGCAGCACAAGTTGAGTCTCCATCGTACTGCCACACATCTTCCATCTTGCTCAAGCGCTCCTTCTGCTCCCTGGTGGGTGAGGGCAGCGCTCTCAGACGCGTGATCTCCCTGTAGGTCTGAATACGCTGACGTGGTGTGATAGTCACATCTCTGCAAGCCGGGTTGTATGAATAACCATAAGCAGGGTTTTATATGATATATTCATAAGCAGGGTTTTATATGATATATTCGGTGCATAATGGTGATGTGTTGAGGCAAACCATCATAACCTCGTTGCCCCAAGCAACTCCGTATGCAGTAGAATGAGAAGTAAACCATTGCGAGCAGATGTCAATTACTTCCATCGTGTAACACGCAATCAACTTGGTTGCATATGTGCTGCACAGCTCTGTCTAACAGCTGGACAACCAAGTTCAGCCTGCCGAATGGTTGGGTTGCAGATCTGTCAGATGTGGAAAAGTAGGTTACCTTGAGGGGCAGAATGCCTCGCAGTAGCCGCACTCCATGCAATTGTCAATCAGCGAAGAGGCTGGCGGAGAAGGCTTCAAGAATTGTAGATGTGCTGCAGGGTCCTGCAAATTCAGTAACACAGATGTCAGGATTTACCCCACCATGCAAGCAGATGACATGTGGGCAAGAAGCAATTCATGAGACTGGATAGTGCTCCCGACGATGTAAAAACACCCATCAATGGCTGTGGCCAGAAAACATGGACTTATAGTAACAAGCCGGCTGCATGCTGTTGCATCTTGTAGCTGACACCACAGCTGTTGCAACAGTCCAAAAGCATCAACTGACATTGTGCTGTAGCTTCAGGCGTATGCAAGCATGCCAAGTCAGCAGCTTTCAACCCCAGAAACTGTATTACCCCATCATTATGCGTTCAGAGACTCAAGGGCGCTTCCCAATGACGTACAAACACCCATTGGTGGTTGCACCACCACACATGAACATATAACAATAGGCGGGCATCCCATTGCATCCTATACCCAGACATTTTGATTCCCCTATTATTTCCTACCTCATTTATGATCACTCCAGGGTTCAATAGGTTGTTTGGGTCAAAGATGTGCTTGATACGCCTCATGTAACTCATAGCTCGGCTGCCCCACTCAAGCTCAACGAATGGTGCCATGTTACGCCCCGTCCCATGCTCACCCTGCAACGTGAACAGATGCGACACCAAACATCGCTGTTGTCAGACCTGTTTCAGATTGTTTCATGATAGTAATCCTTTAACTAAAGCGTTACAGATCGAGCACACACACTTTGGGCATATGCTGACATATCCAGCGAAATACAAATCCTGGCCGCATCTCTGGCCGTGGATTGGCTCAATACCACACATGCTACGTGCAGAAGCAATGCCAAAGTTGTTCGCCACCAGCCAAACATCAAACTGCGACAGTTCACTTTCAACAAACAAAGACAGCCCATGTTGTACTGTTACCAGAAGGGCACTTGATCGGCTTTGCCACTGTTGCAAATCCCACACTGAAGACGTGTAACATGATGGTGTTGATGATGAAGCAGGCTCATGAGCTCTTACCTTCAGACTCCCGTTGTACTTGTGCACCACAATGTCCGCCATACCAGACAGCAACTTGCCAAATGTAGCAACCTCTTCGGGAGTACGGAAGCCCTGCAGGACAGCAGCAACAGCAGTAACAGACCACCGATCTTGCAGCTCCACGGATTAGCAGACAAGCTGTGCCTGACAGCCCTAGTGATCCTGGTGCAATTTGGCAGTGTGTCTGCTTGAAGCACCCATCAATGGTGTGCAGTATCACCACAAACGGTTCCTAACATGTGCACAGAAATTCTATCCCCAGAGATCTTGGCCCTGTTCACCTGTTGCTCAACACAACCCTAAATCATCCTGGGAAGTTCATCCCAAACCAGAGTTATAGGCGACAAAAGAGAACTTTGATGTGCCTGATACACAGGATAGGGCGCAGCTAACACTCACTTGGGCGAACACCAGATGCAAGTTGCCCTCCAGTGCATGGCCCACAGCACTAAAGTCTGTGTACCCACAGTTTTTAAAGAGCTGTATCAAATCCTGGGTCATGTCCGCCAGATGCTCAACTGGACACACGACGTCCTCAATCATCATAGAGGTGCCAACGGACCTGTACAAAGCACACAAGGGAGTTCATGCCTGTTACTGGCATGAACCACTGCTCGCTGCCTGATGCTTCCCTGCGGTCAGGTAGTCTGCTTGAAGAGAAGGCTTATTTGTGCCTGCCATGCTGGTTGCTGCGAACCTCGGCTATGCACTACTGCCACTACTGCTGCTAGCCGCTGCAAGCTTACGGCACAAGGTACAAGCGACTGTATGGATGCTATAATGACCTGAGTTGTCGGTGAGCCACTCTCAGGCTGGACCTGTTACCTGCTGCCACCAATGATTGGGATGAGCCCCTTGCGGAAGTCCCAGAACACCTTTGTCTCCTGCAGGATATAAAAGAGCATCAGTCAGCTTACATCACATGTGCAGCAGGTCGAATCAATCATTCTCGAATATCTACTGCAGCAGGTTCCAGGTAGCATGATGACTTTTATGTCCCAAAACCCCCCGGATTCCTACACCAGGCACGTGGAAACAAACACCTCCCTGAATAGGAGGCAAGGCTGCCATTGGTTGTTTCAGAAGGTGGTAGCTTTCAAGGGTGTCCCCTTCTTGCTGCCAAATGGCACCTCTGCTGACTACGCCAAGCAAACTGCTATATGCGAGGGGCCAACTGTGCGCTATCTTGATCTGGCTCGGGCCAATCATATGCTGGTTACTCATCCCCCCCCCCCTTACATGCTTACATCACAAAAAGCAATACATAATCAAGCACAACGAAACCTTACTACCAGCAATCGCACCCACCGCTGGGTCAAATCTGAATGGATAGCTTTCCAGGCCAAGCGGTGCCCCCTTCTTGCCGCCAAATGGCACCCCTGCTGACTGCAGGGCCTGCTGTGCTGTCTGAATGCGCTCCTGCAACTGCTGCTTGGTCTCGCCTTTGACTTCTATCAGGAGACCTGCTGCACCCTCCTGGGCCTGACCTAGCTCAGCTACAAGCGACACAAAGGGGCCTTGAGCTAGCCTGCAGGCATGACAGAAAGATAACTATAAGCCTGGGCCTGCAGGGTAACCCATCGGTTGCTGTTAGCTTGAGTAGGCCAGCTGCACCTTCTTGGGCCTGACCTAGCTCAGCCGCGAAAGACATGAAGGGGCGTTATGTTAGCCTGCAGGCATGAGCAGAACAACGGCACCCCAAGCCTGCAGCATAAAGCTTTGCTTGTTGTTTGGTGTCAAATAATACATCTGTTGCACCCTCCTGGGCCTGACATAGCTACAAGCGACACAACGGGGCCTTGAGGTAGCCTGCAGGCATTTACAGACCGACACCCCTGGGCTTAGAGCTTTGCTTGTTGTTTGGCGTCAAAGAGTAGACCTGCTACACTGTCTTGGGCCTGGCCTAGCTCAGCTATGAGAAACACGGAGGGGGCTTGGGCTAGCCTGCAGGCATAACCAATAAACGACCGAAAGTCTGGGCCTACAGGGTGAACCATTTGTTGCTTTGGGGCCTATGTGAGTTGATCTGTCGCTTTTGCTTGAGCCTGACCTAGCTTAGGTATAAGGAACACGAAGGGGTCTTAGGCTAGCCTGCAGCATAACAGAAAGACAACAAGGAGCCTGTGACTTACAGGCTCAGGAATCAACTGTTGTTTGGCCTATATCAGTAGGTCTGCTTGTCCTGCTTGTCCTGCTTGAGCCTGACCTAGCTCAGCTGCAAGTGACACGAAAGGTCATCGCTAAAGCCTGCAGGCATAACAAACAGGATACCTGAGAGCCTGGGCCTACAAGGTAACCCAGCAGTTGCTTGTTCGCCTGAGTCAGAGACTCTGCTGCTCCTGCTTGAATCTGACCTAGCTCTGCAACAACTTGTAGCTTGAAGAGACACAAATTGACCTTGAGCCAACTTGCACCTAGACGAGTCAATGGCTTGGGTAGAACTGCTTGCTCTCCCCTTGAACTCATTCGATAGACCTGCAGCCCCCTTCAGCTCCAAGACACACAGAAAGACTTTCAGCCAACACACCCTTGATAAGAATAGCATGCGCCTGCATACTAGATAAACTTTCCTGCAGCTAAACTGCAGTTTTAGTGAGGTCTTGATTGCAGCTGCCATCGGCAGCACAGCACTCTAGCTACACCATGTGGTACCCTGGGCGAACTGTACAGGAATGGGCATCATTCAAGACAGATGAGGCCATGACCAAGCAACAGTTCGAGAAAACCGATGTCGACATGCAGAAGCTGTTATAGGCAGCCAACATACCTGAGGCTGTTGTAGTCGCACAACTCCACAGCAGAAGCAACACCACTCTTCTTTAGCTTCAAAACAGAGTCACAAGCGCTGTTGATATCCGGGAACAGCACGAATGCTGACGCCTGCAGTGAGCACAAAGCATGATTCCATTTTTGCAGCTTGAAAACAGCTCAGTCAACCGGTGTCAAACTCCATGCACAGTGTGCTGCCCCTGGCCCTTTTCCTCCATGGTAACAGCTCGTCATCTGTAGGCATAGCTCCCAGGCCAAACAGATACCAACTGTCCAACTGCACTGAACTGCTAATAGTAGAATTAAGCCATACTAGTAAGCAAACAATTAGGCGATCGCGCCCCTGTTTGCCAGCACAGGCCCTGGTGGCACAGCAGTGTTGCAACACACCTTGTGGTGTACTTCCCGCACTGTATTGTATGTTACATTGCTGATGAAGCCCAGCGTGCCTTCGCTCCCCACCATTAGGTGCTTGATGATGGTGATGGGATCATCAGGGGAGAAGTCAACCAAGGCATTCAAGCTGTAACCAACCTGCACACAGAGCCAAGTGTTTCAGGAAGCTGGGCTGTCGCAGTGTACTGTGAAGCACAGGAATCCTATCTCATCGTTGCAAGAGCACAAGTTGCAGCAAGCCTGTGTGAACCAGGATGTTGACTCTGATACGATGCAGAGCCACTAGCTGGCTGGGCCACAGCTAGGATGCTGTAGTCACATTCAAACTTATCAACAAGTAACAACACAAAAGCAGGAGGCAGCTGCAGCTACAGTACATGTACATTCAGGTGCTGTTCATGTTAGGGCGAAGAGACAATCAGGCATAACAGACTGCAAGAAATACAACACCTCCCAGCAACCTACTGTGTTCTTGATTTTGTACTTGGCCTTGATGCGTGCAGATAGCTGCTTGTCTGCTTGCACCTCGCGTGCTAGGTCTGACACTTCATTGGCCAGCCGGCCATGAGTCTGCAGGAGGACAGATAACACATTAAATGTAACGTTTGGTAAGTCTTGCCTTTGAGATGTGGCACTGGGCTGATGGCCATAGAGCTATTGGTAGCTTATACATAAAACACTTGTTGATAGATACCGTTTGTTGAGCAACTGCAGTGTAGGTCGAAGCATGCCGACGAGTCCAAGCTGCAGGTGCGCCACCAGTTTATGCAGCTAGGAGTGTCTGCTGATTTCAGAGTAAAGCAGTGTCTGCATTTGCACAGCCGGTGCCTCCCGCTGTGGAGAAACCAACCAGTGCACCGAAAACCCGCACGCAGCAGCAGGCCATCATTGCAGAGTCAGTATCATCAGAATTCGCACACGTTGGCCGCCTATTTGTTATCTGAGGCAGGGTCGCCAGCACACCTGTAAGAAACTCTTGCAGCTCTGAGGG